>JASAND010015831.1:0-32833 GCA_030248195.1 Trissonchulus latispiculum
ATGTAAGTTTTGGTTTATGTATACGTAGGCGCAATGCACTTAAATACGTATGTAGTATCCCCAGGGTATTTTTAGGGATTTGGGGGGGAGCTTCCGGGGGTAGGGTGCCCGGGCCCGGGGGAAGAAGAAATTTTCGGGGGCGGAACAGTTTTGCAAAAATAAGCTAAAAATTGGTATTTTTGACGTATTTTGCACATACGTAGAAAAGCAAAAAGTTTGCCAAAATGCCAAGATTTAAGCTAAGCATAGCCATTGTTACGACAACGTCTCCGGCGAGCTGGAAAACGTTTGAAAATTTGCCTATTTCTGGCAATAATTTGGGCTCCCAAAAATTCGGAGGGAAGGTCAATTTCGGGGGTTGCCTCCGCCCACCCGGTAAACTATACCCACTTATAGTCAGGTTCCCAAAAAAAGAACCAGTTGACAGTTTTTTGCTCCAAACTTTTGCAGGGTGACGTGGGACAGCCCAACTAGGGTGCATATGCATAGGGCTCGGTCCGACACATATGCCCACCTATAGCCCCTAGCCTGCCTACCTGGCAATCCTGAGTAATTAAAAAATTTTGGTGGTTCTTTTTTTGGGAACGATTCCCAAAAAAAGAACCAGCGTTCCCAAATAAAAAACCACCCTCTTTACTACTGGCAGAGAAGAGGCAGGGCAAATCTAATATTACCTATATATAGCCATAACCGACCAATACTACACGGTACTTGGTGGAGCCCAAGGGTCTAGCCTGGGCACGGCAGCCCACTTAGACTACCTTGGACCACCATGGCATGGTGAGTCTGGAGGTGTAAGTTCCGGTAACTTTTCTTTGAACACCAAACGCCTTAAGCCGACGTTTATAGCATATTTGGCACCCTTTTAACGTGTATTTTCTTTAAGTACACTATAAAATTTCTAAGGATTTACCTGTAACAACAGTCCACATCCCCAACTTGGACCCCCGGGGACCTAGGCCAAGTTGGGGGACTATCACCAACACCCTACCAAAACAACAGAAATTTTGCGTAGAACCGTTTTATAACTAGGAAAACGCGTTTCCAGCGTGAATTATGCTGTAAATATCAGTTTTTAGCCAAGTCCAGTACTTAAGAGACCAACATGGGACCAGACCAGGTTCAGGCTGTCTGAGCCAGTCAAATCACCTCAAAGATTCCAAATATAAGTTATTACGGCGTTTTTTGGGGTAAAACGTTCTAAAACCGCGTTAATATCATCAGAAAAACAATTACGGTGGCTCCTGTCACCTATTTTTGCAAAGTCCGAACTGGTTATTTTTTGGGAATTCGTTCCCAAAAAAAATCCGGGTGGTCTAGGCCACAGCGTAGGAGCCAGTAGAGCTGGGATAAGTGGTATCGTGAGCACTTGGGCACCTAACCTACCAACCACAATTAGGGACTTACCGGGTTTTCCGTTGTGGTTTTGAGACAATTTTTTCAACACCATGTCGAAACTTGTCCGAGGGTGGTTTTGGGGTGGTAGTCTTCTAGCTGGCGCCCTGGCTTCAAGAGATAAGCTATATAACCCAAACTGATATATTATAATACTAAGGTCTTCTACTTATTATGCGCCAAATTTGGCTCGAAACGGTCGAAGTACCTGGGAGATCTGGCACTGGTTCTTTTTTTGGGAACTTTGTCACTGGTTCTTTTTTTGGGAACCTGACTATATATCTATATATACAAGAATAAAAATGCTCCGATGGCGCATGAAAAATGCAATATGGGTGACATTCGGTTGTAAATGGACAGAGGACTAGGTTTTAAAACGTTAATATGGGAGGGGCAGGTTGTAAATGCCATTAGGACTAGGTTAAAAGCGCACTAATATGGACCAGCTTCGCTGAACAACCCATATTCGCGAAAATTGCCCAGTTTCTATCGGCTGCTGCTTGCTGCTGCTATCCGTAGTTCTTCGGAAAATTGTACGATTTGTCAGCATGGCCTGCAAGTGTAATGTAGTGGTTCTCCTTATTATACAACTTAATATATAATACACGTACTACATGATGTCAACTGCTTTTCGCATCAACTTAATACATACATGATTCTGCGCTGACAGTGCAGAAGAAATACCTTGAACACCTTTCTACCAGAACTGCATTGTTTATTTGAAATCAGCTTTAATATTTCAAAATCGTCCCGCTCGCTTTGAAAGCTGAAGAATGTAGATCTTACTAGTACGCATGTGGAGCATGAGTGAACGCGAATATGGGTTGTTCAGCGAAGCTGGTCCATATTAGTGCGCTTTTAACCTAGTCCTAATGGCATTTACAATCGAATATCACCCATATTGCATTTTTCATGCTCCATCGGAGCATTTTTATTCTTGTCCTATTTCATTTTTAAGGTTCTCAGTAAAAGCAAAAACGTTAAGGCTGTGTGAAAGAACTTTAAAAATTCCGCCAATCATTAATTGTCAACCGAAAGTACAGAACAAAGAAGCTTGAAAAGTTCCAATTTCTTCCCTTTTCTCTTTTGAGAGAAATCCAACATCCAGTACCCATGGCTGCAATAGTTTTAGTTACTGTATATAGCATATAGCACTATACCGCAGCGCAACCAGATGCAAACTTTACTGTCGGTGAAGGAAACTCATACGGCACGATTTGCAATGCTCTGCCGCACTTGTGTGCAAAATTTCGGAAGATTGCAACTTATCTGTAACTAGTTCTAGGCCGTGCTGTTCTTCAGCAGCACTCTACTGCAGCGCAACCAGATGCAAGCTTTACTACCAGCGAAGAAAACTCATGCGGCACGATTTGCAATGCTCTTCCGCACTTGTGTGCAAAATTTCGGACGATTGCAACTTACCTGTAGCGAGTTATAAGCCGTGCTGTACTTCAGCAGCACTGTACTGCATCGCTACTAGATACAAACTTTACTGTCGGTGAAGGAAACTCATACGGCACCATTTGCAATACTCTGCCGCAGTTGCATGCAAAATTTTGGACGATTGCAACTTATCTGTAGTTAGTTATAGGCCGTGCTGTACCTCTGCAGCACTGCACTGCAGCGCAACCACATAGTAACATCGTAATAAGTATATATACGAAACGTATCTATAATAGTTTGTCATGTCCTAAACTATCTGTATGCCGAATTTCAAATACCAGTGACGAATGAATAACTTGCTATCGACTGTGCTGTGTTTATACAGCACATACAGCGCGGTGGAAGCTACAGAGTGCACCAACTAACATAGCTACAGTTCCCCCTTACTCCAGACACAATTTTCACGAAGTTTCATATGTTTAGCCGTTTACAGTAAGTCTACAGACAGCGTGCTATGGTTGCTGCATAATAGTACAGCACGATAGCAGCACCGCACAGAGCTGCGACTATGCTCATCGTGTTCAGCGACCCCGATAACCCTTATATGCGTCCCACTAAATGGCTCAAAACAGCATATTTAGGCCTATTTTTGACTATCTTCTGTAGATTTGGGACTTAGAAATTTTTCGAAAATGGCCGTTTGGACCGACGAACTTTGGACCGGCCGCCAGAACGGTCCAGGACCTAAATCAAAAATCGGCCAACGTTATGACACGCTACCCATCCCAAAGTTTCTTATGCAGCAAGCCGCGTCTCTCTAACTTGTTCCCTGTGCCCTGTGGCCGTGACACAAAATTGGCCTTTTTTGACCAAAAACGCCGTTTGGCCACTTTTGGCCGGCCGCACAGATGGCATGCCGGGCCGGGCAGCGAAACAATATAGCGCGGGGCACATGGGACCATATCGGCATTCAGAAAATATAAACCTTTCCGGCTGAAAACGTCCACATCTTTCAAACACCTCTGCACAAAATTGCTTTCTTCCAAGCGTGACTTACACAGAAAAAAAACAAATGGACCTAACTTGTCCGGAAGCGAAAATTTTCAAAGTTGAAAATTTTGACCAAAACTTTTTTGCAACGTGTTGTACTCGTCGTGTAGATTCCAACGATACTAAACTTGCCGAGTTTCGTTCAGTATTGAGCTGGCACGGTGCTCGAACGAGTCTCAAAGGGCCGCGCAGCGCCGTTTACACCCATATTATAGGGGGTCGCTCTCGCGTATATACGTATGTGAGCAAGTTTAGCAATTAGCAGTCAATTTGCAGTTCAAAAAATTAACCCCACCCTGACTCACAGACAAATTCAGAGGAGAAGAAACATTTTTCAGAAGGTGATAGCCACACATCTCGACGACATTTATTGCGTGTTAGCTGCAAAGTTATATATATATATATATATATATATATATATATATATATATATATATATATATATATATATATATATATATATATATATGTTTATGTTGTATATATATATGCGTTCAGGGTGTGGACCTTTACACGAAAACGAAACGAATATTAATAACATACGTATATATATATGGTATATGTGCATGTATATTCCTGCCCATGCCTGTATATGTTCTTCTTTGTATGGAGAGATACTGCGTTTAGACGATGAGTGGGGCACACAAATGTACATACGTATCGGTTTTTGTGCACATTTCGATATGTGAATAAAGTGTTGCTCCCGTCATGTTTTTTGATGTCTGGGATAACCAGTTTATGAACAAATTTTATATGTTGTACTTTTTATGCTGATAATTTTTCGGAATAGTGGGTCGACTTCAGACGGACATATGACTTTTCAAGACAAAAATAGCCAACTTTGGAGAGCGGCATAGCAGAGACAGTTACGTACGTAGCAAGTTTACATGTGTGACAAAAATGATGTCGAGCACATTGTGTTGGACTTCATTTCAAAATGCGATAAGTGCAAGCCCGCACGCGGCAAAACGCCAGAAGTTGAAATTTTTAGGTCCACATAAACTTCTATTAGATTTGTATTGTAATTTAGTTAAAGGTCCCCACTCCCCAGAGCGGGAAATCTGGATGGCTGAGCGCCATGGAAGCTGGAGTTAAAACCGTTTCGTCTTAAGCCAGCTTGCATACGCATATAGATGTTTTAATGTTTACGTTTTATTCGTTTGCTGGATTGTATATTTAGGTGGGGACGATGTGGTACAACTCCTTGAGGCTGGAGAAGAGGAATTTCTTGAGATCATGGCCCTGGTTGGCATGGCTAGTAAACCGTTACACGTCAGGAGACTTCAGAAAGCACTCCAAGTTCGTAATAAACAGCTTCTTGTTTGTCGTGATATATATATAATATACATCTTATTATCAAGGGAGTCCCTCCTAAAAAGATTAGACTCATAGGTTAACGCGGGGGGTGGTCTGGGGATGGGGGTTCAAGCCCCCCCCCCCCAACCCGGACAAGGTACAAGCCCTATCGCCGTCGGGGACAAGGGGCAACGAAAAAATGGCTAAGGGGTACAGTAAAATTTAAAAAAACTCCGGCTTCGCCGGAATTTTTTAGCTAAAATGGTTAATTTTTCGAGATTTCGAGAAAATCGAGCCAAATTTTGAAATTATTTCCAAAAATTGAAGATTTTTGCAAATTTTGACGAAAAATTGCTAATTTTAATAAAATTAGCGTTAATTTAATTAATTATTTAATTAGCTAAAGCAGCAGGCCTGATGCGGTTCCTTTTATTACCGACTTATAACAACTTATATTGCCCCCGCAATATAAACAATTTCTCTTTTTAGCTGGTTTTTGGCTATTTTACTCTGGTTGCGGCAAACTAGTACGACATTGCAAAACTTGTCAAAAATCAGCTGAAATAGTGAAATTGTTTAAAAATTTATAGCGGGCGTAATGTAGGCCGTAGCCACGAAAACTGGATTCAGCTCAGATTAAACTTTATGATTATGCTAATTTTACTCACTTTTGGTAAATTAGCATTGCCAAAATTCTGGACTTTCTAAGTGGGGGGGCTCGGTCCCACCTCCACTTTTTTAGGCTCTCCCCCACTCACTATAAGGTGCCCAAAAAATGCCAAATTATTATGATTTTTGATCAAAATTTTCAAACGTTTTCCGGCTTCGCCGGAATTTTTGATCAAAAATAGTCTATTTTTTTACTAAAACTAGATGTTTGAGCACTTTCAAACTTACTTGTAGCAGTATCAGGGTTTTTTGGTCGCCGAACCGTCGGTACTCAAACTCAATTTTTGAGCACCTTTAAGCATAGTTACAGCAGTATATGTATAAAACAGGCTATTTTTACTGCATTTTTGCCAGTCTTAGATCACTTTGGATTCCCCCACCCCCACTTTTTTCGCCTCGAAAAAGCCCAGGAAATTCTGGTCAAAAAGTGGTATATATTTCTCGAAAAACACCGACTTTCCAATTTTGAAAAACCACATAGACACATAGATCACATGAAAGCTGACACATAGCCGGTCCTGAAAATCCAATCGAATAATTTTTCCATTGAGTGAGTCGCGAGTAATGCCAGTCAAAGTTGCAAAAGCGGCAAAGATCAATGGATTTTGAAACAAGAAAAATTGAATAACCATCGCAATTTTTGACGAAATTAGCTGATATTTGCGATACAATATGTTTGGGACATGGGCTAATTTTCCGCCAACCAGTTAGTTCCTGGCATCTACTGATCTTTTAAAAACTAGGCAATCGGCTGCTTTTGATGAATTTTGATTTTTTTAATTTCTTTTTCAACCAAAGTAAAGTTCACTCCATGACGGTTCAGAAAATATACGTATACATTGCTGCAGCAAAAATGTACCGCTAAATCAGTCTAAACAAAACAATTTAGCTCCCTACATTTTTGATCAGACGTCAGAGCGCGTGCACGTACCGACTCCTTTGTGTGATGTGATATGAAATACCGCAGTAAACACTCTGTACAGTGTTTACTAGTCTTGTCTTGTTTCTTTTTATGGCATTGCAGGAGTTCAGTTCCAATACCATGGCTTTCCATGTTGCTGCGTTGCAGAAGAATAGCAGCGTCGGGACGCTGCCTAATCCGACCCTGAGTAGTGGATCTGGATCACTGCTACAGTCTGGTACTGTATGCAGTCAAACACCGCCCAGCTCTCTTCCCCTTGTATCCTCACCCATGATACCGCTGGGCCTCAACTTCCCTCCCACTACGCCCGGTCGTACCTCAGATTCGCCAGCTCAGCTAAGCGACCCTGGAAATGGCTATTTCTGGCCTGGCTCTTTGTCAGATAGAGGCGATCCCAGCGAGGTATATACGTATTTTTAGGGTATTTTTTAAGGATTTTTTCTCGGAGGAGGGGGGCTTTCTGGGAGGAATTTTTGAGGGGGAGGGAGACTTTTTGCAAAAATGAGCCAAAAATTGGTACGTATTTTGACGTGTTTTGCATGGGGAAACGCTAAAAATAATATAATACTGTGTTAAGCCGTACGCACTTGTAAGTGTAATTGTATCAATTTTATCAATTGTGAGCCACTGCCAGGTATATATGCAGCTCCTTCAAATTCTTCCATATATAGTTTCTGTTGCACAAGTACATAAGCATTATTATTGTTGCCGACAACGTACAGCTTCAACTCCAGGGTACTCTAATCTGTACATGCCTACTGATGTTAGTTGAAACCTGTTGCAGAAAGAAGAAATATTGGAAAGCTTTCTTGTAAGGACGGCAGTGTCACTCTTAAAATAATTGTCTCCCTGTAAAGTAAACCTATCCTTGTGAAGTTATAAGAGTATTATCATCATATCCGGTTATCTAACGCAAAATGGGCGGATATTGAAAAAATATCCAGTGCTAAGACGATATGAACCTGTAATGTTTTTTACAAGGTACGGTACAGGCATAATTGTGAGTACGACCAGCCTGTTTACCCTGAGGGATTTTTAGTTTCGTTTTTTTACTTTAGGAAGGTTTGTATGGTGGTATGACGCCCGTTCCTGTACTGTCTGATGCGCAGATACAGAGACTGGCAGAATGCGCAACTGAACAGGCAAAAAATCTTCCCGATTACGAACCGAAAATGGTTCAAAATAAAAAGAAAGTCAGCAAGGAATTGCTGGTATGTTTTCACTGATTGTTGTTGTGCAGTGCTGTTTAAATTGAAAGTTATTTTTAATTGTCGTCTTTATTCTAGTCAAGGATTTTGGAAAGGTTAAAATTACATACGAAAATACGAGAGTATATAAATTTGGCTTATTTTTAGGCAAAAATTCAGCGGAGGGCTTCATGGCCCCCCATATTTTTGAAATCAATTTTGCGACTATTTACGTCGTTTAGTGTAAACACTGCTAAAAATTTCTAAAAATGACTAATTTTAAGTAGTTCTCAGCCTAAAATAGTGAAAATTGTGTTAAAAAGAAACGTTTTTAGGAAATTATTGCAATGCCTGCTGACGCTCCCACACGTTTAGAAGAGTTTCGTCGTTACGCGGCCATATACGGTCGATTCGATACGAAACGGAAGGCCGACAAACCATTGACACTTCATGAAGTGAGTGTCAACGAAGCTGCTGCTCAAATCTGTCTTCATCGACCCGCTCTATTGACGCGCAGAGACGAGCTTTTCCCATTGGCTCGTCAGGTTGTGCGAGATTCTGGCTATCAATATGTCAAAGGACAAAATAAGTAGGAATTTATATGTGTATTGACTCATAATCTCATGGGGGATCCCTTTTAGTGATGTGTCTCAATGTTTTTCAAAATATGAGTTGAAAGAAATTATGTAAGTATTTTGCAAGTGCTTGCCAGTATTTTGGCATTAGCATTGTTGCTAAACATTCTTGGACTTTGATATCCCGCAGTCCTTATTCTTGTTAATGTTTGAGTGTTTCTTCTGGCTCATGATTTATCCAGGCTACGCATGACTTGTGTCTTGTACAAGCTTGTAATATTATTTATGTCGGTCGGTTTCTTCTCTTTCATGACTACTGTACCTACCTACCTAAAGAATGAGCGAAAGTTGCACACCACCAAACTACTACTGCAACCATAACCTACCTTCGTCCCTACTGCAAACTCGTCTATACACAGAGTGTACGCGTTTTTAGACTACTACGACACGGAGATGGAGATGAGATGGGCCATATGAAGAAGAGACCATCCTCTGCGGGAATGTCCACTGAAGGAAGTTCCTCCTGCGCTCAATCACCCTCCAATTCTGAGGCTTCACCTTTAGACATGGGTACCTATGTTGGCATAGAGTTTGATGATTCTAAACGGAGAGTAAGCCTCTGTCTTATATTATCTGTCTGCGTAGTTTAAATTTCAAACTAGTCTGCATTACAAATATGTTGTTTACTGTATATCAGTGAAGATATTTTAGGATTCCATTAGAGTATTCTTTAAGTTTGTACATGTTTTAAAATTTGAAGATTCCCAGGATTTCAAAATCTTCCTGTGTCTGGATTCTTGATTAGTCTCTTGAAATGTTTCGTCATTGTAATTTTTGTATCCTATTGCATCATAATTATTGTAGACTGTGAGGTTGTTCTGTTGTCTTATTTTTTAGGAACGTCTGCAAGTAATTGTTAATGAACTGCGGAAGAACTGTGTTCAGCAAGATGATTGCAAAAGGCGAGTGGAAGCCGCAACGGATCCTGCAGAATTGCACAGCTGTCAGCAAGAGTTGCGCCATCTAATGGCTAAGGAACTGGAGCTGAGCAATGAACAAGCTAAACTGGTCAAACGAGAACCTGATAACGGTTCTTCCAGGTGCGTTCTCTCCGTTACATTGGATCGCTTTCAATTTCAGTTTTAGTTAACTTTTCAGGCTAACTAGTGTTGCAGCATCATTTTTCTTTATTATTAGTCTTATTATTAACGGTTTCAGAGTACTTATTGACATTCCTTTTGTTAAAAACGCTTATGTAATATTTCTTGCCGCGTTTTCAGTGTTGTGTTTGAGTTGGGGTTTTGGATGGGGATTGGGGAACCTCGGGAAGTAAGTCATGTCGTGGGGTTGCTTTAGAACTAAATATAGGGGAAATTCGAAGAAAAATAGTTGGCAGCGGCTGAAAGGTTTGAACGATTTTTCGGGGCAAACGTTATACGCATTGCCAACAAAGGCAACTTTTGGGAGAAGAACTTCGAGGTCGTTAAAGCACAACCCTGTTAAAATCTACGTTAACCGCCTGTTAATAGTAGAGCTGCACTGAGTAGTTTAATTTCTAAAACTTTAATTAGTCACGAGAATCCGTCGGGATGTGTCGGGATGGTTGAGTGTTCTAAGGCGCTGGTTAGAACTTCCGATCTTGCGGTCGGTGGGTTCGATCCCCGGAGGCCACAAAGCCTTCTCTACTCTAGCCAACCCCAGGGTATTTTTTAGTGATTTTTCCTTCCGGTGAGGGGCTTCCCGGGGGGCCCGTTTTCGGGGAAGGGGGCGAGAAATTTTCGGGAAGGGGGAGAACTTTTCGGGGGGGGGGAGAGATTTTTTGCAAAAATGAGCCAAAAATGGTATTTTTGGCGTATTTTGCATGGTGAAACAACGTTCTCAAAATGCCAGGGTTTAAGCTTAAAATAGCTTATTTTACGAAAAAATCTCCGGCGACGCCGGAACATTTTTGAACATTGGCCTATTTTGGCAAAACTTTGGGCCTTCAAAAAATCCCGGGGGGGAAGCAAAAATCCCGGGAGGAGCGATTTTTTGGGGGGGAAGGCATTTTCGGCGGGGGAAGGCATTTTCGGCTGGGGGGGGGCGCCGCGCCCCCCCCCGTATACCCTTATCAACCCAGCTATCTATCCTTAACTGGTCGGTAAATGGGTACCACTACGGTGGGAAGGTAACAGGAGTCTGTGTAGAAGGGCCGGCCCCCCTTCCACGGATGCAGTCATCATTTGAGGTGACACTCCTGTACGGCTGAGAATCCGGGGATGAGCGCCGACACCCCATGTCCTGTGGCAGGACGGAGATATCTCCTGGGGTAAACCTTTACCTTACGAGAATCCGGACAAACACTATATTAATGTAGTTTTTGTTCAGCCAAGTGATTATTTTTGCTTCTTCATTTTGACGAAAAGTTGAAAAATTGTAGTAGAAAAACCTGTATACAGTTCTGAAAATTAGCTGAGATCAGGCCCCGGTCTTGGCTGTGGCCTGGCCGCTGGTTCCGTGGCCGGGGCAGGGCCTGATTACCAGGGCCGAGGTCGGGGCTGTCGCCAGGCCCAGGTACATCCCTAGTTTATAACGAATTGTTAATGATGCTGGACTTAATCTAGGGAATCTTGGGGAATTAGGGATAGACATTGGCTGAGGCGAAATGTTTTCAAAACTTGCTCTTAAAATACGCTTAAATTTTTATTATTTAGCGCGGTTTTGATACTATTCGTGTAAAAAGTTAATTTTTAGTAATCTTACTGCAAAAATTAGCAGATTTACACCAGATTGCACCAATGAAGGTTAGCTCGGTGTTAAGCTAACCTCAAGGTTAACTCGGAGTTAACCTGATAATTCTCAGTTAATCCGTTGCACCAAATCAGGCTAAGTTAACCTCGAGGATAACTCCGAACTAACTTAGTCTGCAACGGCAGAAACTTAATCCTGAGTGCGATCAGGATTAACTGAGGACTAACTCTATTTTTAACATTTTAGCCTTTTTTTCGGAAAAATCCGTCACAGACTTTTCAAACCATTATTTCTGCAGTCTCCATTCCTTTTACAAAAATATTTTGCACTTTAGTTTTAAAAGTTCCTCACGAGATTCGATCCACTACTTCAACAATGGCCTTGAGCTCAGAGTTAGGGGGAGCTAAGACTTAGCTCGGAGTTAACCTCGAGGTTAACTTAGTCGTCAGCTAACCTTGACATGATGATTGGATACATTGACTAAAGAAACGAATATGATTGGTTAAAGATAACCCTGAGCTGAAGCTTAGGGTTTGTTATTCTTTACAAGACCAAGGTTGGTGCAACGGCCTAACTTTAACTCTGAGTTTGAGCTCAGCTGTAGAATAGCTAACACCGAGTTAACTCGGTGTTAAGCTAGCACCGAGCTAAGTTAGTCCGATTTGGTGCAATCGGGCGTTAGTATTAGAACCACAAAAATTAATAAAAATCTCCGGCGAAGCTGGAAAAGTTTTGAAAACTTATCTTCCTGAGCGATTTTTCCTGGGCAAATTGCTACCAAAAAGGCCCTCAGTTTTTGGGAGGGAGGTCATTTATACGGCCCCCAGTAGAATAAGCCCAGTAAGTTGTTGGTTAATATTTTTATTACAATAATTTAATATTTTTAGAGAAGTGCCTACCAACGAAAACGAAACTATTGGTGATGACAACGGTAAGTTATTTCTTTAGTGATAACTGTTACAACATGTTTTAGGGTTCGTTTTTGCAAAGTATTAATCATTCTGGCAAGTGGAATCTTTTGGATTTACAGAGTTTTCGAGGTTAGTTAGTCTTATAAAATTGTGTGCATTATGTACCGTAAGTATAACGCTTGGCTTCATCAATATATTACGTATGACCAACACTTTATTTCTATAGTAAGTTTCATTCTTTCCTTTTGTTGGTTTTGTTCTAGAGTCTTTTATCAGTAATAGTCCTGTGGATAGCGGAGAATTGTCAAGGCATCAACTTCTTTCACCCTCTGATGACGTGTAAGTAATATTCTTCAGGTCACATATTTTCCACTTTACCCATTTGTTGAAAGTTGATGCTGCCAAAAGCGCCGTCTTAAATAGCAGGTATCCAGTCTAAGCAGGCAAACTTCTTTAATTTGTTGTGTTGCATGAAGTCATGCTTCATTTTTTCACAAACTGTGAGGATTTCATCTGCAATGTCGCTTTCACGAAACTCTGTTGGAATTTCTGACACTTGGATTATTTGTTGGTTTTTATTTAGGTCCTCAAAGGATTCAGTCAGCATGTCTGTGACCACAGTCTCAACGACGTCATCCTCTGTAGTGTATTCGATCAGCACTGCGACGCCCAGCGTCCCGTTGTCTAATTCAATGTATTCTCAGTCTTTCGCCTCTGCTTCATTACTCAGCACTACTGCTGGTGCTACTACTACCACTACTACTACTACTGCTACTGCGACTGCTGCCATCACAGCCGGGTCGTCTGCTGCTTCGCCAGCTGCCCTTAATTGTTCAGCACAATCCTCCCTTCCACCAACGGTGCAGCCTTCAGCTTCAAATCGTAGTGCTCTCCCTGTGAATAATGCTGTAGACAGCAAATCTTTGCATGGTACTACGATGGCCGCCAACTCTCTGTCATCGTCGTCTTCGTCTACTTCCTATTCAGCACTCAGTGGATCCTCCTATGGGCCAAAGGCAACTGCCACTGCATTTCCTGTGTCCAATCTGACTCCGCTGTTCATTTCTCAGACTTCCACGGCTGGTTCGTCACTTATCTCACCACCGGGTGCGGCTCCCTTCCCCTCTTCCTCGTCCTTTCAGCAGCACCACCAACAGCAGCAACAGCAACAACAGTTGTACAGTATGGCTTCCGTTGGGATTCCTCCCTATCTGGCACCGGGGAACAGTGCTTTTCGAGGACTATCTTCAGCCGCTGCCTTGCCCGAGTCCTTATCACCGCACTCGCCCCACATTCTGTCCCCTCCAATGTTCGGCGGAACCGACGGGGCTCTGGGAGGTGGTGGCGGTGGACCACTCAATTTTACTGCTCTGGGATTGATGCCGAGCCCGTCTTCTCGAGGAGGAGGTCCTGCTTCCCTGATGATGTCTCGAATGACATCAGTCTGTGGCGGACCTCCGCTGGCGGGTGGAGATCATAGTATGACCCAGTGGACCGTTCATCCTCCCGCAAAGCGCCCAAAGCTTTCTGCTGCTGCTGCTGGATTTTCTGTCACAGAAATTGGTGGCTTTTCTACGCCTTCCGGTCCTACTGCTCATGGAATTGAAATGATTGCTGGAAATGAAGGTAGAGGCTCCGGTGGTATTAGTCTTGGCTGGGAAAGTTTCTGTGGTGCCGGAAAACCTAACAATTCTATGCCTTCTCCCTGCGGTGGTGATTTGTCCAATGGAGGAGATAAAAGGGATACCACTAATCCTGAAAATGTCGTGAAAAATTAAACTGCAGTTTGCATTAATTTTGTTTCCTTTGTACAGTTTCACGTTTACTTGAAATCTGGACAGAACATAGTTATATATATCGTTTTGTGCCTATGTTTCATATTTACCTTTTATTATATGCCTGCATATAATTGACAAGAATGCGCGTGCTGGAAGTGCGCAAAACTTCTTCAAATATGTTTACACATTTTGTTTGACTGTTTGTTTGTTTGCTTGTTTGTTTTGCTTTTGTAGTTTTAGAACTCTTCGTTGTTTTGTGGTTTTTGTATGATACTGCTCTGCGTACGTACGTGCTGCGTGATGTGTTCCGGTAACATATTATGTACATTCTACCTATCAGTTTTTCATTTGTTTCTGCTGTTTTATGGTTTTGTCGGTTCCTTTCTCCAATGTGTGTTGCTTGTCATTACTGTATACCAAAAATGTGGAGCACTTTCAGGAGTGTACTGCTGGCCACACTCTAAATCTGGGCCAGCTTATTTGTTTGTTTGTAGTTAGTAATGCTGGCAAGCTTAAGCTATCAAATAGCTTGGTTTGCCTGCTTTGTGTTTGTAAACGTGTGTAATGATGGAAGATATTTGGTGTACGTTAGCGCATTTTCGTCATTTTGAAAATTCTTTCAATTTAGCAAGCTCTTGGATTCAGATATATATACTGTATTTGGATCCTTACCATTTGACCTTCCAGTGAGCTCAAGATTTTTAAAATTTGACCAATCCATCTCTTGGTTGTCGTGGTTGACCAAATAATATTTGTCCAAACGAATTATATTTTCTTGAGAACGATCTAGTTCTCCCCAGAAATTTTCATGGCTGCGAGAATAAATTTTGTCACAGATAAAATAATAGAAAACTAGTTAAAGAATATGCGTTTATAATTCATATATGTTTTGATCGTGTTTCTTCGAGTTACTGAAAATGCGCTAAGCTAGTTAGGCACAAGCAAAAGGGGCCGTGAAAATTTAATGTCTAACCCATACATTAACATAGGGTCGGATCCTGGGGGGGGCTTGTACCATAAGCATAAATTAACACTAAAGTAATATAAACTCAAAATTTATAAAGAAATTGAAAAAGTTGCCAATTTTTAGAAAAATTCAAAATTTTGATCGATTTTTTGGAAAAAATAGGAAATTTTAGTAAAAAATTCCGGCGAAGCCGGAAATTTTTTGGAATTTTGGTGCGAATACCTATTTTTTCCGGCCATTTCTGCTTACCCCTTGCCCCTGGCGGCGATAGGACTTGTACCTTGTCCGGGTTGGGGGGGGGGCTTCGACCCCCCATACCCCCCTCGACCTCCCATACTTATGGTCTAACCCCAGTGCGTTGTGTTTTGAAATTGATATTCTAATAGTGTATAGGCGCCTTTTGTTTTGAAGATGTAGGATTCTGGTTGCAAACTAAAATGTGTCGATAGTTGTGGTTCTTGTCCCATTTTTTGGAGCTGTGCTCATCTTTGGCTTAATGGAAGAGTTTAGTATAGGATTTAATGGAAGAGTTTAGTAGAGGATTTTTGCGTTTGGAACCAAATTCTTTCAAATAGAAGCTGCTTTAAGTTTGGCATTTATATTTCTTTCATCTGAGTTTAGAAAGACGTATCTTATTCTATTCGCTTTCTTTGGTTTCTTGGTACCTGTTGTGTATAAATAGTTTTCTTACGTTTTGTGATACGTTAGAGTTGTTTTATGATTCTTTAGCCTTATTATGTACACTGTGTCCTAGATATGTGTGTTCATAAAGTAGTCTTCATTATGTATACTTAGTATATAGCTTTTGAAAACGTGCAGATGCTGCACTATAAACAGACAGATATGTGTAACCCAGTGCTGAACTTTGATACATTTACCATGACCTGTTTTGTATGTTAGTTATGTGGCGTTCTGAACGCTACCGTTTTAAGTTTTTTGTTTTGCTTTTATTATTATATATACATACGTAAGGATTTATCTTAATTATCTTAATACATATGTTTCGATTTTGTCTTAATTTTAGTGCTTTCTTGTAAATGTATACTATGTTACGTATATGCTTATTGTCAGGTTGAACAAAGGGTCATTTTCTGCATTTCAAATATATTAACCATGTAAACTAGCAAGATAGAAGCTATTTTCGACATCTCGAAAGAAGCAAAAACTTTCAAATCTAACGGATGTGTGTATAAAAGAGTTTCCGTAGCTTGATTGGACTGGACTCAAAAGTTGTTGATAATAAGCGTTATGTTTGTGTAATTTTCGCAGTTTTCAGTGCGAAACTTACTTTCTAATTCCAGTAAAATGCTACTGTAGGCTTTAGAGTCGAAGACATTTTTATCTTAGAGGTTTAGAGGATTATAGTATATATATTTCAGGATTTGTTCAAATTGCAAATATTTGAAATTCCAGAACTTCCTTTTTTAAAATCATTTTGTAGGATTTGAACAGTGCTGTGTTGTCAATCCCTATTGGATATTAAATGTGTTTCGCCTCCTCTTCCTCCTCTGGAAAGGTTGAAATAGCAGTGAGGACTTTCAAAAAGGGAAACCGTTTTCAAATTGAGCCTGAACGAAAAATTGGCAAAAGGCCAGAAACCGATCCCCCTCCCGTACGTTGATACATCAGCCCAAAATGCTTGGTGCGACTGTGCTGCTAATAGCTCTGTCCGAGTTTATTGCAAACGAACTATTTCCATTTTAGTTTTGGTTACATTGTACATACACTTCGCTTCCTATTTGGAACCACTAACTTCTCAATTTTCTACATTAACGCGACGTTTTATTACCATTTTCATGTTTAATGAAACCTTCTTTTCTATGAATCGAAAATACGTAATTATTATTATTATTTAAATTTAATAAACTTATTTTTTACTAAACTTTTCTACTTAAAATGGTTTTATTTTGTTTATTGTGTTTAGTTTTGTGTGCGTGTATGCCTAGTTTTGGTTTTTAAGGTTTTGTAGCTTTCTTTTTATAGTGTATATACTTAAATGTTATATTTAAACATCTTTAACAAATTGTAGTATTTACTGGCTGTGAACTTATTTTTGGTGTATCTGTTGTCGCAAATTTTAACTCTACTTGCGAAGAGCAAACTTCGTTCAGAAAGTTTATCAAAGTTGACAAAATTTTATGAATGCGTTTTGTGATTTTAGTTTCATTTAAGTTTTAAGTTATAGCAAATTCGGCTGACTTGTGGAAGTTCAGGTGTTAAACTCAAGTATAGATACGTACGTATAGCTTATGTTTGAGCAGATTTAAACCATTTTCGTACTGTTTTGACACTTCTTTCGGAGTTGGTGGCATTTTTACTATCTAAACGCTTAAGGGGGGGTCACTTTGGTCAAAAATCGATGGTCACGGATTTCGCTCATTTTCACACATAATATGCCCCCATATGTTCTCAAAAATAACTTAGAATATTATTTGAATCAAACTGTGACAGAGTTATTCAGGTTCAAAGCCGGAAAACTTGAAAATTCCGGTGATGAGCCCTGCAAGGTCAGGTGGAGACCAAACGCGACCAAAACCAGGGTTAACCGATACACCAAATTAAAGCCTTTACTAAGGTAATATTTAAGTGCAGACGTGGCTCAAGGCCAGCTATCCAGGCGTTCATAATGCATGCTTGAGTGCGGCACTGACCTAACCTTGCAGGACTGTCCATTATAACTTTAACTCGTTTTATCTTGCACAGACAACATTTTAGACCCATGGTTATATGAGAAAAGTTGCTCCTCGTTCCATTAGCTATCGATTAATACCCATTTTGTCTATATTTGGAAAAATTTTAAAATTGACATTTTTCACCTATAAAGATCAAAGGTGCCGCCACAGCAGCATGTTCAATATTGAAGCATTTGTTTTGGCCGCATTATGTGACAGACATAGACATATTAATTAATCTGCCAAGTTTAGTGATTTTAACCACATAATGAGTGAGAAATTATCAAAAGAATGTGAAAATTATGAAAAATGACCATTTTTAGCAAAATTTGCTGTTTTTGTATCAAGTTTTTTGAGCTTACTGTAGATGATAGAAACATGCGAGTACTTTCATAAGACGTGGTTTTATGCGTAGAGTGCAGCTATCTATTGACCGTTTCTGTAGCTTTTGCCAATCGTTCAGCACAAGCAAAAGTCCTGTTTTTCATGGTCCAAAAATGGCCGATTTTCCAAAATCCAGACTTTAAAAATTCGCCAAAAATCCAATACTGAACAGAATCGCTTCAGAGGAGATAGCTGCACTCTACAATATGTCCTTAATGGTTCTGTAAAGGTTTCAGAGTTCTGACTCTTATGCAGCGAAAAATTTTTCTGCCAAAAACTTTTTAACCTAACTTTTTCATTTTCCTATGTTTAACACATGTCGAGGTCACCTTTGAGGGCCTGCACAGAACGATAGAAGCAATATTTCGCAAAACGCTCTTGTCTTGTTTCGCGGACCCATGGGGACTACAAAATATGTGAAAATGAGCAAAATCGGGGATGGTCGAAAAATCGGCAAAAAAGTGACCCCCCTCCTCCCCTTAAGTCTTATCTTAAATTTTTACTCACGTTTCTCTATTTACCATTTATACGATATACGCATGAACATGAGCATTAGAAATGAGCACGGGCCGGATTTTTTCGGCCCGGCCCGGCCCGCTGCAAAACCTTGCTCGGCCCGGCCCGCATGCTAACAAAATTCGGCCCCGCCCGCCAAAAGAAAATTTCCAAAATTTTACTAACAGTTTTATTTCAAAGGCTTCAATGCATGGTGGAAACGCTAAAATATACTACGAAATGGTAAAATGTGCTGTCAATTAACCAGAATGCGTAAATATTTAGCTAATTTTAGTGATTTCACAATATTTTGGAGGGTCGATCCGGCCCGTTTCGACCCGCAGTTAAAAAATTTCTCGGCCCGGCCCGGCTCGGCCCTCTCCAAAACCTTGCTCGGCCCGAAATGCTCATCTCTAATGAGCATGGTTGTTCCGATAAGGAATTTATCGGGCCCGGACTTAAGTCAGTGTTTTTGCTCGGATACTTTTGCGCTCTTCTGCCTGCGCACTGCTGCAAAATTTTTTGGCGCAATTTGCTAAAAAAGTGCGCATAGCAGGAAAATGCTAAATTTAGCAAAAAATGCTGTTTCGTATTTTTAGTAATCTTTTCCACAATGTTCAGACCTGCTGGTTATAAGATACCAGTACGCAATGAAATTGCAAACTCACCTATAACTTGGCAACGATGGTTCTGGGGGGCGCAGAAGACAGAATTTTTAAAGTAAAGTAATTTAAAGTAAATCTCAGTATTTTGTAAATTTAGCGAAATGAGGAAACCTTTTGGCATTTTTAAGTTGTTTGAAGGCTAAGAATATATCAGTTATATATTTCATAACTTGAATCAAGAGTTTATAAAGACTATACTTTAGAAATTTTATCCTTTATATACTCTTGCTTGAATATATATGCAATGATAGCTGCATCTACAAGCTAGATGGGCTCGTACGTTAGGCCATGGGTGCTTAATGTTTAGTAAAAGTTAGGCCATAACTTAGCGATAAATCAGTAGTGTGCAAGCAATGACGGGGTAAGTGTACGCGCGTGCTCACAAGCCCAAAATTTTTGCTCATTTCAGAAAAAGTGTATCATTGCGCACTTTTAGCAAAAACACTGGGTTAATACATTAGCCGGGCCTGGGCGTGCCTGCGTGCCTGGCTCGGCCCAGGCCAGCTATTGGTCCGGAACCTATTTAAAGCTACCTTCCCTACCTTGTCCAAAAGGCCTGGGAGCTCCTTGGTGCGGTGAGCTCGAACCCGGTGCTAGTCCAGATTCCGAAGCCGGAGCCCGCTACTAGACCCGGCTCAAAGCCGGGCCGGTGCTAACCCTGGCTCCAAACAAAGCTTCGCAGGCCCGGTGAACCCGGAAGGCCCGATAAGTCTTGTAGACCGACAGACCAGATGGTTCCGGTCACGGACACCGGGCCAAGTAGTGAGCCGGGCTTTCTGCCTAAGTCGGAGCCTGGTCTAACAAAAAATCCCCGGCCCCGAAGCGCCCGAAGCCCGCTACACGACTCAGGAAAACAACCCTACCCATGATTCTTAATTTGTAGCTACGCCTCAATTTTAAATTTGTCTTTTCAATTGAACATCTTAAGCTTTTCTCCTTTTGACATTTCTATCACATATATATTCTATATAATGATTTTTGTTGGTTCTGGTTTTTGTCGTAAACACTTTTCCTTTTCCTATAGGTTTCAGTCAATCTGTTAACGTTTTGGTAACTTTGATTTTGTTAGTTTTAAGTCTGTATTGCACCTGCACAAAATTGGGACCAATTTTGTCGTTCATTTGTGAGAATTGGCAAGATTTATTTAGACAAAATGATGCTTGACTCTTATATATTTTAATTGCTTACATTAAGAATTTCTTTGTAACCAACCATTTTCTTATCCCTTCACCTGAATTTAAAAAATTGGGCCTTTTGATTTGTGTTACTTATTATAATTCAACACGCACTGCTTTTCATTATTATTTTTGGTGATATTGCGTTTGGCTTGTAGCCATTGTATAGTCAATTTCTAAGAACTGTAGTTTGTAAATGTATTATATAGTTTTTATTTTAATAGATTTAATTCGTTTATTCTTCATATTAGTTTGCTTCTTACTTTGTTTACCTCCTTTCAGCAATTAATATTTTGTGAAAAAATGTCTTAAAAGTTAAAACAAGTTATATTGACATCATTAGCTTAAGCGCTATTTCTTCAATACCTACATATTAATTAGTTCTAGGTGTTAGGTATCATTACTTTAGTACGCTGTCCTCTATGGTTTCGAATGTGCTATTTACTGTTAATGCTTGCAATATCAGTATTGTCATTATTGCGAGTGTGTTCAAGTTCTTCTAACTGCAGTTTGTTATTCCTGCGTTATTTTTCAGAAGTAAATTTGCATTTAGATCTACTTCTACAGTTGGTTAGCGCTAAGTAGTATAGTTAGAGTTGTCACACTAGAGAAAAATCCCGGGCCGTTCCGAGCCATCCGGGCCCGAAACAGGCCCGAGGCCCGGCCCGGATTTCGAGCCCGAAACAGGCCCGAGACCGGCCCGGATTTCGGGCCCGAGACCGGCCCGGACGTCGGGCCCGAAACCGGCCCGAATGGTCAAAATTAGTAAAAATTCTTTTCGCTGCAGTTTTTTGCAGATAATAAACATGAGTGATATGAAATAAATGACGAAATAACATATTGCGGAAAAACAAATTGACTTAATCATCTCAATGCCTCTTAATTTAAAAAAAACTTTATTGTACATTTATACTTGTAAGCTCTGCTGTTTCTCTCTTGGATTTTTATAAACGTAGTCTGAATAAACGAATTAAATATAATAAATTGATTCATCACTCACAATCTCATATTGAAAACATTTGAATGAATTTCGGTTATTGAGAACAGTGTCGAGCTCTAGCAGAGTAAAAGTGCCAAAAAGCAATGATACTAGTTTTTAATCAGTACCTACTTGATATAAAGTATACAATACATTTATATTTTTCAATTCAATTGAGGTGGAAAGCTTCTAGTTTCAAGGATTCTCAGTAAAAATTTGATGTTTTTCTATCCATTTATATCAATTTTTCTTTGGGCCCGGGAAAATATCCGGGCCTGTTTCGTGCCTGGCCCGAAAAAAATCCGGGCCGGGCCGGTCCGATTGAATCTTGATCCGGGCCGGGCCGGTCCGATTGAATCTTGATCCGGGCCGAGCTCGGGCCAAGCCCGGCCCGGGGCCCGAGCCCGAAACAGGCCCGGATGACAACACTAAGCATAGTTAGTTATACTGTGCCGAAGCAGTCTAGGGGGGTAAAGTCGAGTGTGTACTCATAGAGTGAAACAAAAGTTTTTATGCTGCTTTATCATTTCTAATTTGTGTATGCTGTAGGGGTTTGAGGCCGATCGCCGACTTTCGCTCGCCGGTTACTGGCCGGCCATCTGCCGCGATGCTTATCCACAGCAGGGTTTTTTGCGTCCAGAAGTGCGTGGACGCAAAGTTTCTTATCTTGACGCAACGAAATTTTAACGGGACGCAAGCTAGACGCAACATTATTTCGGGAGAAAATTCACTTTTATAAGAGTGAAAACTTTAAATGTTTCCAGTAGGGTAAACTAGCTTTGTATGGACAATAAAACATCGGTCTATCTTCAGCATATAACATCGCTAGCCATGAACGGACAATATTTTTCGCTGTATGGACACAACTTGCGTTGTATGGACACTGAACTTTACATGCAAAACATAGGAGCAATAAAATTTTAAAATGCTTCTTTTGAACTTAAAATAGAAGGTAGAAGCTTAATTTTTTGGATTTAGAGTTATTTGACTGTTCTCTTTCGATTGCAGTAAAAACATTAAAAAATAAAAATTTTCGAAATTGCTTAATTTCCATTTAGAATGGTAGGTAATGTCTTCAAAAACATGTATAAAAAGTTTTACATTAATCTGAGGCTTTTTGTTAAAGTTATTAGCATTACAAATCCTGCTTTGAAGTCATATAAAATACACACAAGTTTTGCTGTCCATACAGGGAAAGTGACGTGTCCATACAATGCTAGTTCCAGATTAATCATAACTAAATTAAAAACTTTTAATAGGCGTTACCATTTTGAAAAACGATTTGACCAGGTTATAGGAAACACAATTAGACACATTTCGATATAAGAATGTTCATAAATATTTATAGTTTGGACATAGCATTTTTCTCCTAAACTTTAACCTAAAAATTGGCGTTTTCTAAGAGTGTTGCATCGAAAACAATATATAAATTTGTAGCGGTTTCATTTTTGAAGAAAACTTATTGAAACTTGGCAAAGTGGTACTAAGAATAACAAGCTTTCTAACGATGCAAAGTTTTTTGAAATTGGCCAACTCTGGAGAGAGATATTTAGTCAAATCTTAGCTAATGTTCATACAAGGTTAGTGTCCGTACAAAGCTAGTTTACCCTACCAATTTTTCCGTATTTTCCAAAAATTTTCTCGGTTTCTGGGGGGCTCCGCCCCCCAGACCCCCTTGTGTTTTCCACTATGCCATCGAATGCCAACGCTTTGTAATGTGTCAGTACTTGTTGAGTTATTAGTTGAATTATAGATACATAATAGGTCAAAGCCAATAATTAATAAAATTTGTAGCCGTAGCCGAATATCCAAACTTTTGGGATCATGTAATGTAATGAGGTTCATACAATTGCATTAGCACAGTTTTTAAAGTCTAAATTTTGTTATTGACTGGATTTTCAAAACATTTTCAGCTGCCGGGGGTTAATCCCTAATTACCAAGTCAACCAAATTTGTAGAGTGTCAGTGTCCAATTTTTGGTTTGGTTCATTTAAAGCATTCAACTTGCGAAGTCATCGAAAAGCGTTTGTCCTGAAGAAATTCAGACATTAAAGGGTTAATCAAGCGTATTCGCAACCAACGTTAATATTTCACTGTCTTTGCCTTTGATTAATATATACTGCACTACGCATCGCATTCGCATACACGTTCTTTGTTTATTGATACTGACTGACTTCTCAAAATGAAAACAACTCAAAATTCTATAATTTACAAATGTAATTTACACAAAAATGCATTAGGTATTTTAGCTAAATGTAACTGATGACAAATTAATCTTTTGAATCATTTTCATTACGGATTTATCCGTAATTTCAAAAAATTTCTCCAACTTCTGGGGGGCTCAGCCCCCCAGACCCCCCGCTGCTTGTTTGCCATAATTTCATTAGTTCTCAGAGTTTTCGAAACAAGATTACTGCCTTTGTTCTGATTGATATTAATTTAATATCTATTAGCTAATTCTTAATTAGTTTAACTATAACATCAAAACATCTGAATAATGTGTGTCAATAATATCGAAAATTGGTCATGATATATGTTAGATACAACAGATGCCAATTAACTCGTTTTGAATATTTGCATTACGGATTTTTCCGTAATCGCAAAAAATTTTCTCAACTTCTGGGGGCCTCCGCCCCCCAGACCCCCGTCGTGTATATAGGGCGTATTTCACATATTTTGTGAACGTGCATTACTGTTCAGTAGCATTGCCATTCTAAGTACTTTTTCATACGATTAAATTATGTTTCACTAAAGAAATAATCGACATTTTTATAAAGAATACAATTTTTGCATATAAAACACGCTAAAACAATAATTTTACCTGGGCGCAAAATTTCTTAACGGGACGCAACTTAAAATTAGCTGGACGCAAGGTTGACGCAAATCCGAAAACCAAAAAACCCTGATCAACAGTCAGTAATTTACAATCTAGAGCAACTAAGCTTAAAATGAACTCCCAATCTGGTTTTTGTCTGGTTTGTGCAATCAGCGTACACGTACAACTACGTTTTTCGAATATAACACCCGAAAATTAATATCTTAGCAGTCATACTCATAATAGCTGTTCCGCAAACTGCTCCATGCCGGTGAAACCTCGGCCGGCCTGCTCAAACACTTTCGGGTTGCTTTTAAATCGTAAGTACTGGCAGAATATCTAAGCCCACAACTTAAAAATTCAAAATGTAGATTCAACTTCAGACTAGCGAAAGTTATTGTACACCGGCTTTATAGTTTTCATTGAGTCAGCTCGGTAAGTGTTAACCGCCCATGGCGATAAATTTTCGCCAGCTACCTAAAATGAGAAATGGCGCTTGTTAATGCTATTGATTTCTAGAGTTGCTGGCCTGGCCGGCCGGTGTCAAACCTGCGGAATCAGAGTCAGAATCAGCCGGCCGGCTGGTATTTTGAATCGAGACAATACGTGATATTGTCTATTATACATAACCAGGAGTAGTGTTTTAGAACGGCCGGCCGCCAGCCGCCAAAAAATGCCACCGGCTGGCCGCCGTTCACCGGTTCTCGGCCGGCGGCTAGCCAGGCATATTCTTCTGGGTTTGAAGGCAATCTGAGCTAGAAAGTTGTAAAATATTTATATTATATATGCATTCGAAAGGCAATGGAATCGGTTTTTAGTTTTTACTTTATATATTTGGAAAAAGTTCACATTCAGCGTTGGATTTGTGTTGTAAACATTTGCTGCTCTGCTCAAATTATTGTGTTAACTATAAATATTTGTGCTAAGCCGGCGGCCAGCCGCCGGCCAAAGGTCGGCCGGCGGCTAAACGGCCGAACGGCCAACGGCCGGCCGC
This sequence comes from Trissonchulus latispiculum, assembly GCA_030248195.1. Lineage (NCBI taxonomy): Eukaryota > Metazoa > Nematoda > Enoplea > Enoplida > Ironidae > Trissonchulus > Trissonchulus latispiculum. The sequence continues at coordinate 25,043 of JASAND010015831.1, forward strand.
CGGCCTGACGGCCAGACACTCAGCCGGGCCGGCCGCCGGCTTCCCGGCCGTTCTAAAACACTAACCAGGAGTAGCTGTGATAAAAAATTTTTCAAATATATACACGAAAACTAGGTTTATCTTCAGTAGTCAGAATTTCATATGTCAGAATTTCATTAGTCAGAAATTAACCTTTCAAACTTTCATTAGTCAGAATTTCATTAGTCAGAAATTAGGTTTTTGACATAATATAAGTTGAACTTGCATTTGTCAGAATTTCATAAGTCAGAATTTCATTAGTTAGAATTTCATTTGTCAGAATTTTGCAAAAAAAGCCATTTTCTTCCAGTCGACACAAATATATATATATATATATATATATATATATATATGTGTGTGTGTGTGTGTGTGTGTGTGTGTGTGTGTGTGTGTGTGTGTGTGAGTGTGTGTGTGTGTGTGTGTGTGTGTGTGTGTGTGTGTGGTGTGTGACTGAGTGTGTGTGTGTGTGTGTGTGTGTGTGTGTGTGTGTGTCGTGTGTGTGTGTGTGTGTGTGTGTGTGTGTGTGTGTGTGTGTGTGTAGTCGACACAATATATGTATTTTGGCTCTAACCACCAGCAACGAGCAAAGCTCTGTTTTCAAAAGAGTTCCCCAGGGGCTGGTTCCGTACACCTTCATCTTACAGACAGGCAATGACGATAGCCTGTTTATAGTTCGAATTCTAAAAGAATCAGAATGGCCAAGAGTACGTAATAACTGTTGGATGATGTACTCTTGCTATGGCGCAAATCATCAAGGGTCTTTGGGGAAGAGTTAAAATCTGCAAAGGAGTTGATTTTAGTTCTGCTCTTCTCTACTCTACCCTACTTTATCGGGAAAGGCGCTAAGATCGTGCAGCAACGTGCAAAAGTTTGAAGAAACTAGGAAAATCAAATTCTGACTTACGAAATTCTGACTAATGAAATTCTGACTAATGAAGTTCTGACTAATGAAATTCTGACAAATGAAAGTTCAACTTAAATTATTTCAAAACTTAAATTCTGACTAATGAAATTCTGACTAACGAAATTCTGACTAATGAAATTCTGACCAATACAATTCTGACTGATGAAAGTAGACGGCCTGACGCTTTGGTATGCGCACACCTTACAAAACAGTTCTCTACTATTGTATTTCCTATTATTTTCTTGTCACTTTTCAAACATTTCTTGTTTATTGTAGTTCACAAGTTTCACAATTATTTTAAATTATCAAATTCAAAGCACTTAAAGACTGAACATTATAAATAAATTCTGTGACATTTGAAGGCAGCGTTGTCAAAAACATATATACCCTTGTTAGATGACTTTAAAATTTTTTATAATGTTCAGTTTTTGAGTGCTTTGAATTTGATAATTTAAAATAATTGTGAAACTTGTGAACTACAATAAACAATGTTTGAAAAGTGACTAGAAAATAATAGGAGATATACAGTAGAAAACTGTTTTGTAAGGTGTGCGCATACCAAAGTAGATGTATTTTACCGTATGCCGTCTAATTTGTAAGGTGTGCGCATACCAAAGTAGATGGTTTTGAGAAACTTGAAAATTTTGTAAGGTGTGCGCATAGCAAACAATCACCATATATATATATATATATATATGGTGATTGTTTTATATACGCACACCTTACAAATTTTCAAGTTTCTCAAAACCATGCAAAATAGCACACCTTACAGATTAGACGGCATACGGTAAAAATACATCTACTTTGGTATGCGCACACACCTTACAAAACAGTTTTCTACTGTATATCTCCTATTATTTTCTAGTCACTTTTCAAACATTGTTTATTGTAGTTCACAAGTTTCACAATTATTTTAGAATTATGTTCAAGCACTCAAAAACTGAACATTATAAAAAATTTTAAAGTCATCTAACAAAAAATTATATGTTTTGACAACATACCTCCAAGTGTCACAGAATTTATAATATTCGGTCACAAGTGCTTTGAATTTGATAATTTAAAATAATTGTAGACTTGTGAACTACAATAAACAAGAAATGTTTGAAATTGTTAAGGCGTAATAGGAAATACAATAGTAGAGAACATTTTGTAAAGGTGTGCGCATACTACTGTCAGGCAGTCAGAAATTGGTCAGAATTTCATTAGTCAGAATTTCGTTGAATCAAGATGTTAGTCAGAATTTAAGTTTTGAAATAATTTTAAGTTGAACTTTCATTTGTCAGAATTTCATTAGTCAGAACTTCATTAGTCAGAATTTCATAGTCAGAATTTCGTAAGTCAGAATTTGATTTTTCCTAGTTTCTTCAAACTTTTTGCATTGCTACACGATCTTAGCACTGCTCCCGATAGAAACAGAATTTAAAGTAGAGAAGAGCGGGAGCTAAAATCAATTTTCCTTTACGAGATTTTAATACAAAGACTGCTGATGTTGCGCCATAGCAAAATTGCATCATCCGGCAATTGCATTGCAGCTGCTCTTGGCCATTGTTTTAGAATTCGAACTATAAACAGGCTATCGTCGTACTCTGTGTAAGATGAAATTGTGAACTGCCTGAAACTCTTTTGAAAACGAAACTTTTGCTCGTTGCTGGTGGTTAGAAGCCAAAATACTGTATATTTGTGTCAGCTAGAAACCATTTTTATAAAATTATCATCAGGATCGGCCATTTTGTTGCACTTTTACTTGGAAGAACTTTTGCAAAATTCTAAAACAAAAATTCTGACTAATGAAAATTCTGACTGAAATTCGGCTTTCTGACAAACTTTTCAAAAACCTTTAATGAAATTCTGATTGTCGAAATTCTGACTGAAAATTCTGACATATGAAATTCTGACTTACTGAAAACAAACCATCCAAAGTAGATGGTTTTGGAAAATTGTAATTTTAGCGAAATTGACATATACCGAAATTTTTACCGTATGCCTATTTTGTGTGTGCCTGTCAAAATCACTATATATATATATATATATATATATATATATATATATATATATATATATATATATATATATATATATATATATATATTTATATATATATAATATATATTAGGCATTATCGTTCAAAAATCTGTTCTGCGAAATTGTCCAAAAATTGACCCGGTATAATTTTTTTTTCGCTAATGAAAAGTTTGAAAAGATTCTGCTATATCTGACATTGAAAATTCTGCCGAAGAACCTATGTCGTGTAATTGAAATTTTTTTTTTCTCTACCCGGGTACCCGACTTCGGGTATTCGGGTACCCCAACCGTTGTCGGCGTACCCGAAGTTAACACAATAATTTGAGAGCTAATGTTTACAACGCTCCAACGCTGAATGTAACTGTTTTCCAATATACAAAAATAAAACAATGTTCCGGCATATTCCAACTTAATATAAATCTTTTGCAACTTTCTAGCTACGAGGTGGCTGATCCCGGAAAATTATGCTGGTAGCCACCGAGCCGACCGGCAACCTGTAGAAATTGCCGGTGGACAGCGGCCAGCCGGTGAGTTTTTGGCGGCGCTGTGTGCATTCTTACTACTCCTGGTTGGAGCAATATCACGTATTGTCTCGATTCAAAATACCAGCCGGACCGGCAATTCGGGCTCTGATTCCGCGAGACCGGCCGGCCGAACGAAATCAATAGGTGGCAAGCGCCATTTTAGGTAGCTGGCGAAATATTTGTCATCATGGGCGGTAGCACTTGCCGAGCTGGCTCAATGACAACCGGTGTACACAACTTTCGCTGCAGAAGTTGAAAAAATCTACATTTTGGCTTTTGAAGTTGTGGGCTTATGACAATTTGCCAGTACCCGATTTGTTTGGCGGGGTGTTGAGCCGAAATTTGCCGGCATGGAGCAGTTTGCGGAGCAATATTATGAGTATACTAAAATATTTTCGAATCTCGAAAAACGTAGTTGCGTGTCAGCTGATTGCACAATGAAGACATAACTAGGTGGGAGTTCATTACAACTTAGTTGCTCCACAATTTGTAAATTACTGACTGTTGATCGGGGTTTTTTGGTTTTCAGTTTTGTCAACCTTGCGTCAATATTTTAAAATTATTGTTTTAGCGTGTTTTATATGCAAGGACTATAAAAATTATTTCTTTAATATAGTACTCAACTTTAATCCTATGAAAAAGTACCTAAGGTTGCAATGCACGTTCCCAAACATGGTACTTCACGACTCAGATCTGCGCTGTGTACCCCGATTTTGAAAAAATTTTGCGATTACGGAAAAATCCATGTCTGAATTTCAAACAGTATGGCATCTGTATCTAACATTTATCATAACTGCAATTTTCGATATTACGCATTGGCATTATAGTTTAATTTGTTTCGAAAACTTGCTTCGAACTAATTCTTCGAAATTGTGAAATCAGAACAAAAATTGTCTCGACAAACTCAAAGAACTCTTCAAGCAAACTTTGGCGGGAATTTGAAATTGAGAGCTGATTAAATCCGTAATGAAAATAATTCAAAAGATTAATTTGTCATCAATTACATTTAGCTAAAATACCTAATGCATTTTTTTGTGTAAATTACATTCATAAATTATAAAATTTTGAGTTGTTTTCCTTATGAAATCCAGTCCGTATCAGTAAACAAAGAATAGCGTGTACTCGAATGCGATGCGTCAAGTACAGTATTAGTCAAAGGCAAAGACGGTGAATTAGTACGTTGGTTACGAATAACTTGAGTTACAACCCTTTAATGTCTGAATTTCTTCAGGACAAACGCTTTTCGATGACTTCGCAAGTTGAATGCTTTAAATGAACCAAACAAGTGGACACTCTACAAATTTGGTTGACTTGGTAATTGGGATTAACCCCGGAAGCTGAAAATATTTTGAAAATCAGTCAACTAAAAAAATTTAGACTTTAAAAACATAGCTAATGCAATTGTATGAACCTCGTTACATTACATGATCCCAAAGTTTGGATATTCAGCTACAGCTACAAATTTATTAATTATTGACTTTGACCTATTATGTATCTATAATTCAACTAATAACTCAACAAGTACTGACACGATACAAAGCGTTGGCATTCGATGGCATAATTAAGAGCACAAGTCTGGGGGCGGAGCCCCCTATATTTCAGAGAAGATTTTTGGAAAATACGGAAAAATTGGTAGGGTAATCGAGCTTCTGTACAGACACTAACCTTGTATGAACATTAGCTAAGATTTGACTAAATATCTCTCTCAAGAGTTGGCCAATTTCAAAAAACTTTTCATCGTTAGAAAGCTTGTTATTCTTGTTACCACTTTTGCCAAGTTTCAATAAGTTTTTCTTCAAAAATGAAACCGCTACAAATTTATATATTGTTTTCGATACAACACTCTTAGAAAACGCCAATTTTTAGGTTAGAATTTAGGAGGAAAAAATGCTATGTCCAAACTATAAATATTTATGAACATTCTTATATCGAAATATGTCTAATTGTGTTTCCTATAACCTAGTCCAAAATCGTTTTTCAAAATGGTAACGCCTCCTTAAAGTTTTTAATTTAGTTATGATTGGTCTGGAACTAGCATTGTATGGACACGTCACTTTCCCCTGTATGGACACCAAAACTTTTGTGAGTATTGTGATATGACTTCAAAAAAGCTAGGATTTGCAATGCTAATCACTTTAACAAAAAGCCTCAGATTAATGTAAAACTTTTTATACATGTTTTTGAACATTACCTACCATTCTAAATGGAAATTAAGCAATTTCGAAAATTTTTGTATTTTTAATGTTTTTATCGAAAGAAGACAGTCAAATAGCTCTAAATCCAAAAATAAGCTTCTACCTTCTATTTTAAGTTCAAAAGAAGCATTTTAAAATTTTATTGCTCCTACGTTTTTTGCATGTAAAGTTCAGTGTCCATACGACACAGTTGTGTCTACAACAGAAAATATTGTCCGTTCACTTGGCCAGCGATGTTATACGAGGAAGATAGACCGATACTTGTGTCCATACAAAGCTAGTTTTACCTACTGGAAACATTTAAAGTTTTCACTCTTATAAAAGTGTTTTCTCCCGAAATAATGTTGCGTCTAGCTTGCGTCCGTTAAATTTCGTTTACGTCAAAATAAAAATGCGTCTACGCACTTCTGTACGCAAACCCTGCTGTTGTAAGCATCGCGGCAGATGGCCGGCCAGCCGACGAGAATAAACGTCGGCTCAAACCTACGAGATACACAAGTTAGAAATGATAAAGCAGCATAAAAAATTTTGTTTCATATAATTACACACTCATTACCTAGACTGCTTCGGCACAGTACCAACTAACTATACTTAGTGTTGTCATCCAGGCCTGTTTTGACTCGGGCCCAGGGCCGGGCCTGGCCCGAGCTCGGCCCGGATCAAGATTCAATCGGACCGGCCCGGCCCGGATCAAGGTTCGGCCCGGCCCGGATTTTTCGGGCCGGGCACGAAACAGGCCCGGATGTTTCGGGCCCAAAGAAAAATTGATATAAATGGATGAAAAACATCAAATTTTTACTGAGAATCCTTGGAAACTAGAAGCTTTCCACCTCAATGGAATTGAAAAATATAAATGTATTGTATACTTTATATCAAGTACTGATTAAAAACTAGTATCATTGCTTTTTGGCACTTTTACTCTGCTAGAGCTCGACGCGACCAACCGAATTCTCAACAATTTATTATATTTAATTCGTTTATTCAGATAAAAAGTCAAGAGAGCAGCAGAGCTTACAAGTATAAGTATTGCAATAAAGTTTTCTTAGATTAGAGGCATTGAGATGATTGTAATTTGTGTTTTCCGTAATATGTTCGTCATTTGTCGCTTTCATGTTTATTATCTGCAAACTGCGGCGAAATTTTTGCCAATTTTAGCCATTCGGGCCGTTCGGGCCCGACGTCCGGGCTCTCGGTAATCCGGACGCCGATCTCAGACTATTTCGGGCTCGAAGATCAGGCGGAGCCTCCGGGCCTGTTTCGGGCCCGGATGGAAACATCTTGAAGGATTTTTCTCTAATGTGACAACTCTGTACGCAGCGCTAATAACTGTAGAATCTGGAAATGCAAATTTACTTCTGAAAATGGCACGGGACAAACTGCAGTTAGAGGCGGAGCACGCTCATCGTATTGTACTGATATTGCAAGCATTAACAGAAAATAGCACATTCGAAACCATAGAGGACAATACTAAAGTAATGATACCTAACACCTAGAACTAATTAATATGTAGGTATTGAAGAAATAGCGCTTAAATAATGATGTCAATATAACTTGTTTTAACTTTAAGACATTTTTCACAAAAAATGATAATTGCTGAAGGAAATTAGAAACAAAGTAAGAAACTGAAACTAATATGAAGAATAAACCAATTAATCTATTAAAATAAGCTATATAGCCGATTTACAAACTACAGTTCTTGAAATTGACTATACAGTGGCAAAATTGGCACCAAAAATAATAATGAAAAACAGTAGGTGTTAATTATAATAAGTAACACCTGTGGGAACCAATTTTTAAATTCAGGTGAGATATGGTTGGTAAAAGAAAGTGCTAATGTAAGCAATTAAAATATATAAGAGTCAGAAAAAATGCATTATGTCTAAATAAATCTTGCCAATTCTCACAAATAGACGACAAAAATTGGTCCCAATTTTGTGCAGGTATAATATATCAAAGTTACAAAACGTTGTGAATTGACAAACCTAGGAAAAGGAAAAGTGTTTACGACAAAAACCCGAAATTTTTAAAATCATTATATAGAATATATATGGATGTCCAGGAGAAGAAGCTAGATTCAAAAAGATGCCAAAATTTGAACTGGGTACAAGTAGAATCGTACATACACCAA
>JASAND010015833.1:0-36233 GCA_030248195.1 Trissonchulus latispiculum
TACATTGTCCAAACCAAACCAGAGGAAAGAAGGCTTCGTAAAGACCTCGTAATGGTATATGAGATTATCAATGATCTAGTAGACTTGAGGTTTGAAAATTTCTTCAGTTTAAATGAGGCCAATTTGACTAGGGGAGTGATGCAGCTCAAATTATCAGTTAACCAAAGTCGTTTTGATTTACGGTAGTACTTTTCTCCCAGAAAGAATTGTTAAGTATTGGAACTGTTTGCCAGATGATGTTGTGCATGCGATGTCTATCTCCCAGCTTTAAAAGATGTATTGCTTGCATGTCCTTTATAACTGGTTATGGTGGTCGGGTAGTAGTAGTCGACAATCGGCCCAGACCGAACTCCGCCAGCTAATTTGAATTTGTTTGCTATTGAACTATATATTACAGTTTCTTGATATGTTAACCATTTTTGCTGCTTAATCTAACTGTTTTCTGTTTGTTTGGCTGGTATTAAACTCAACTTTTCTCAACTCTACCAGTATGTAAAGTACAAATGATTGCTCTGTCGCAGAGTTGCCAGTTGCCTTTGTTTAATAATTAATATTATCCACAATTTAGAACAATATTTCGCAATTTGCATGAGGTTTAAGAATCAGATTCTGTTCTTTAGTTCCTTCTGTTTTCTCACTCCTTGCTCTCCCACGTTCTTTTTTCCTTCCATTACTTGATTACACTCCAATACTGTTGCCGTCAATTACCTATATAAGCTTCTTGTATGCTTGAATTGTATGTATCTCTAGCCGTCTTTACAAATGGACTTTTAGACTGCCAACAAAAACAAACCTACAAAAACAGCTAATAATAATTTAAATAAACCTAAACCACCAAACCTTGAAAAGGGGGACAACCACTCAAAAAGGGGGGAATTGGACGAACAAAAACGGGAGGAGAAGGTTTGCTAGCAAAGACGGACCCAGAAAAACAGGGACAACCCCGCTGAAGGGAAGGGGAGTGGAAAGTTAGAAGTTAAATAAATTAAAATAGTTAATTAAAGCAAATAGTTAAAATTAAATGAGGAATTAGTCGTAACAGATTTAACAGAAATTTGGAATAAAGAAAACAGGGGGAAGCTTTTAGGTGTAGAGAAAAGACTTAGAGAGGGGCGCCCAAAATTTTATAGACCGACCACGCGAGAGAAAATTTAACTCCCAACTGCCCAGCGAGTGGCCTGATTACAAAAGCGAAAGATTGTTTTGCGTTTGGAAGGGAGGGTCTATCTTCGACAAGCCAGCATAAATTACATAATAACTATAGCGCTATAAAATAGGCTCTTCAAATAGGGAAATTAAAGTTTTTAGATAAATTTTTGGATTATGAGCATGAAGGTAGCACTACAAGTTATTTAAAAAGGGATTTTACATACAAAGCATCCACAAAATTGTCGGACTTCCCAATACAATTAGCAATACAATATTTAGGAGGAATTTGTGAATTTTTGGGAAACTTTAGGGAAAAACAGTGAAAAGTTAGGGGTTATTGAAGGGCTTGGAAGGGGGGTGACAGCGGGGTATCTATCACCCACATTACATGTCGGTCCAGAGAGTTCAATATCTTGAGTCCCAATGCGTGTCCGGGGAGTAGTGCATTGTGGATTCCCCCGCCTATTCCTAAATGAAAACTAGTGAATAAAGTTTTTACTGTTTCCGGTATCTTCTCGTCTTTGGTTTTCGGGGCAGGTCTGCAGACATGTGCTGGAGGGGAAGTTTTGGGGGGTGAACCTTCGACACAGACCACCGGAAAGGCGGATTTGTCCGGTTTTTTGCACAAAAAACCGGAGAAATCCGGATTGTGGGGGGGGAGGTGAGGACCCATTTGGGGTGAGGTCACAGGTCTGGGGGAAACCCCCAAACCCCAATAGCACATGTATGGCCGGAGAATGCTTCAGGCAGAAAAAGGACTAACGAATCCCGACTGGAAACCAAATACGAAAACAGTAGTGATTAATTTCATTTTGAAATTTGTAAAGTGGTAGTTCCAAATTTTTTGACAAAAGTACAGCTTTAGGTTTTTTCAACTTTTTGATCAGATCCTGATTTGCATGAACTGCTTCTGTTTCAAATCACCAGCAATAATAACGGTCAAAAGTACCCTCTGACTAAATGACTGGACTGAATCGACCACAACTTCTCGACAGGACTACTTCCGGTCCTCTGATATCAAATCTTTATCTTAACAGGATTCCACCAACTTAGAAGCCAACGAAACGAGCAAAATCGAGACGGGCAAGGCTTCGTGATCAGATCCACGCCTGAATCAAATGGGTATATTAGTACACCCATTAGTATAGTTGTGGACGGGAGTCGAACCCAGCAAACTTTAGTTGTTTTTTTGTTGTTCAAGCCCAAAATGTTCATTTTGGGCTTGTTTGAACTTGCGAATTGGTGAAATGTACCTGAAAATGTATGAAAGTCTTCAAGTCTAAAATTATTGCGTTTATAGTGAAAATGATCATTTTAGACTGCCCTTTTTGTACCAATTTGGCCTTCCGGGCTATTGTTTAGGTAAGGTTTGCTAAAAATAGACTAAACTTGACAAGATCTTTGGAGCACACAAGGTATACTGTATCACCTACAATTTTGGCCTGATTTGGCCCGAATTTCGCTGAATTTCCACGGCAAACAGGTTTGTTCCTGTGACCGACTGATCACAGGATATATTGTCGAAACTTTGTGTTTGTGAACATTTCCCATATTAGAAGATGGTTCACCCACTTATTAACATAACTAAACAAATTACCTAGCTATCCTCGTTAAAATATTAATACCTGCGTAATTAAATGAATTTAAATTCTTAATCATTTACTTAAACTAAAGCTAGCTGATTAACCAATTCGTATTTCAAAACTAATTAACTAATCCTATAAATTACAAATTAACAAACTGATTTACTACTGTACAGTGAGTAGTATAAAAGGGGCGTTCTGGCTCAGTGGCGCAAGTGGCGCAGGTGGCGCTTCCTTTCCATCACTATTCTACTCCTTGAGGCTCTTCCTACCCATTATTATTCTACTAGTTTGTTGGGCTTGGGACACTTCATACCACCAACACACTTCCACCAAGCTACCAAACTTATTGTTAAAATGTAATAACATCAAAATAACTAATAAAGTATAATAAACTAATAAAAAACACATAAACTTACTTACCGCAGAAATGTTGATGGCAATTCCTTGTTGAAAAGAAAACCACTTAATGAACAAGAAATCACTTTAAAACAAAAGAAACAAAAAAATAGGGCACTGGCCTAATTAAAAAAAAAGACAGTTCTGGGCCAGTGGAGCCGGTGGAGCTTGGGGCGCTGCCTCACCCATTAATATTTAGGTCGGAAAGTAGGTTAGGACGAGTCATAGAAACCGGTTATAACTGGTTATATTGTAGCAATGCGCTGATGTTGGAAAGAAGTCTAAGATGCCTCAACATCTTAAATTAACTTAAATATTAATGGGTGAGGCAGCGCCCCGAAGCTCCACCGGCTCCACTGGCCCAGAACTGTCATTTTTTAATTAGGCCAGTGCCCTGTTTTTTGTTTCTTTTGTTTTAAAAAGTGATTTCTTGTTCATTAAGTGTTTTTCTTTTCAACAAGGAATTGCCATCAACATTTCTGCGGTAAGTTTATGTGTTTTTATTAGTTTATTATACTTTATTAGTTATTTTGATGTTATTACATTTATAACAATAAGCTTGTAGCTTGATGGAAGTGTGTTGGTGGTATGAAGTGTCCCAAGCGCAACAAACTAGTAGAATAATAATGGGTAGGAAGAGCCTCAAGTAGTTAGAATAGTGATGGAAAGGAAGCGCCACCTACGCCACTTTTTGCGCCACTGAGCCAGAACGTCTTTTATACTCCTACAGTGAGTTTTTATACATAATTAATTCCTAATTGGTTTATGCAAGTTATACAAAGCCTCACTCACTCACTGTCTCAGCAGGTTTTTCTACGCATTCCCTACAGACTTACCTACCTACCGAGTTACTTCAACATTAAATTCCTAAATATGTAAACCCTAACAGAGGACGTACCGAACCGCTACTCGATTCGGCGCTGGCAACTCCAACTGCCAGCCGGGTGGAAGTGCGCAAACTACTTCTTTTTTACACGGGAATGTCCAAAAATGTTCAAGCCAGCATATGAGTTTAACGAAATTTTGAAGAAAACGAAATTGGACAAAAATTACATTTGTAGAGTTCGAAAAATTAAAAAAACTTTTTCGTGCTTTACAGCAACAAAATGTACAGCGGTTAATGACAGAATTGTTATTAAGTTTAGTTTAACAGTGCGCAATCTGAACAGGTGAGCAGACTTAAACTTTGTATGTTAACTCAAAATATACTAATAGATTAATGAGAAATAATTTGAGTAAGAGTTACATCATTTTGTAGCGCTTGACGAACTGAACTTTTGCTTTTTAAAGCAGATCAAAACGTTCTGTTGTTATTGAGAAAATCATGATCAAAGTTTGCACCCACTTTAATAATTGTGTACTTGCTGTGTAGTCGTTCAACACATAAGCTTTGAGTTGCAAAATGTTAACATAAGATCAGATAAGAGCCAGGTCTGGTTATAGCCGCTTCGCTCAACAAGAGCGTTAGGATTTTTAATCTGAAGATCCGTTCCCCAGGTTCGAGCTCCAGTGCCGGCTTATCACTCTTTCTAAAAACCGGTGTTAGATTCTTATTTTCAGAACTGGGCATTAAAACATTATTAAAAATTAAAAAATTATGAAATAGAAACATCGTTTACCTTTAATTATGGGGCTTCATACACGATTCTGCCTAAAACTAGCAATGGTATTGGATAATTGACTCCAAACTTGCATTGCTATGATAACTATTGACCCTAATTAACTACCTATCCATTTTGTGTAATATTATGAAACTTACAACCTTTTCATGGCTAAAGTTAGCAAAACTGACGACCTGCTAATCAGGTCTTTCTTGGGATGTCTAACCAGGAATGCTTAACTTCAAATTACGTCCGGTGTAATTTCCACTAATGAAAATTAGATTCTGCGTGCAAATTATGACTACATTCGGGTCCCATGGAATATGGATGCGACTTATCCAGTCCCCTAGTCGCAGGACGACTTACGCAGATGACCAGGGATTCTCGATCTCCAGGATTTAATTCGAGTCCCCCTGACCCAGGTTGTAAATCCAATTCTAATCACCAAACACTGCCACAGCGCAATTTAACACAATTTCGACATAAAATTCAGCATTTAGAGAGTAACTAAGCATTCATTCTTAACCTATACCTGACTATCCATGATTGTGGGCCAAATTGATGCGCAATTTAGGCTTTGATTCGCTCTTGTACATGACTTTCTTCTTCTTTCTCATTTAGGGCTTTAGGCTATTGATGCTTCTTTCCTGCCTAATATCTGAACATTTATCATTGGCATTCCCAAGACCCTCGACTGACAGAGGGAGTTTACATGGTCTGCCTTCATGCTCACTCACAATTACTCCGCGTTTGCTCAAAATCACATTCTCAAAAATTTGGCTAACCCCAGAATATTACCATCAATGAGGGTTTTACCTGAGCAGCCCATTACGTAAATTTTGCGGTCACACTTACACAATTCACAATTACACCTAAATTGCACAAAATGTTTCCAAAGAATCCTAACTAATCCTAACTACAACTTAACATCTTTCATGTAGGCGCATTTTCTTTGCTTGTGATTCTATTTTGATTTCCCTCTTCTTACTGTATTGGTCAATTTCAAGAACTTTGGAAATTTTGACTTTATTGGGATGTTTGAAAACTTTGATAATTTTAGCGAAGCTTGAACGAGTGGTAATTGCTTAGGCAATAATTACTGCAAATTCAAACCAATAGTGCATTTTAGCTGAATAAATGAATTTTGAAGAAACTTTTCGTGGCTAATTATTACTTCTCGTGAAATTTCTTTTTTCATAATTATCTTGGCTTCATTTTAACTGCAATTATTAGTGCACTTCTTGATCTGCGGGGTCGACTCCCTCTCCATTCAAAGCGATATACAAACCATTATTTATTAATTTGGTCGTAGGTTTGGTGTTAATTCTGACCCTATTTCAGATGGAATTTAAAAATCATTTTCGAGTAGATGTCTGTTCGGTATACATGAATATGTCCTCAATATGAGTGGTCAAATATGGTGTTTAGACCTGTAACACTGGTAATAGCATGACAAACAATTTACTACAACAATTGCTTGGACGTTCGATATATCTATTTCCGATGGATTCATGATTAACATATATCTCAAAATCAAGATTTCTGGCAAACCCGTAGTAAGCTGAATTTCCCATTATTTTTGATTTTGTTTTGAGTTTTCACATTACATAGGGTAGTATTTTGTCTCCAGTTGTACAAAATTGAAAAATATCAATACTTTGGTTAGCTAAGTTTCCTTTTTCACTGATTTTTCTCCAACATCTTTTCAGAGATTATCGATATCAACGAAGCTATCGTGGAGCTAAGCAGGTCAATCAATCAACTATTGGAGAACGGTGGACTGCAGAACTACGTAAACCTTCTGATTATGATTGCTACAGTTGGAGCCCACTCCTTGTGTTGGTTGTTCTCTGCTATGTTGTACGGTCGAAGTGGCGGTAAGTTTGGCTGAAGGCCTTTTGTTTGACGAGACGCTCCATGAGCTTCATTTTCGCCCAAGTAGAATTTACTCTGATTTCAACGTTTCTAGGTTTCTAGGTCATGCTTAACATAAATGTGATATTATGATTTTTCAAAGCACCCTATTCAGATTGATTCGACCGGATTCGATCCAGAATGCAAACTATTTCTGTTTGCTGTTTCAGAGCGCAAAAAGACAAGGTGACTCGGAAAATTTGGGGCGTGCAGGATCTTGCTGCAATGGTCAAATTGCTGGTTTAAAAGGGTATTGCCACGAGTTTCCGAGTCTTTTTTAAATTTTCACCCGATTTTTAGAAAAGCATTTTCTTGAAAAAACACACTTTTCCGCAGAAACAAGTACGAACAGCACAGAACCTAGTATAAAAACCCCTGAACTTACATCTTTTGAACTAAAAAACCAAATCTGAATCTGCAAAATTTCGTTATTCTAGGATGACTAACACAGAATTGGTATTAGAGAATTTTTCCACAGGATTGGCTACATGCTACCTCTCCCCTTCGTCCAACAACCTCGGAGAGTTTCGTCGGGTCTTCTTCAGAAACGGGACCCCATACTTGAGGTTCAGAACTCCCCGGGAGCTCACATCCCACTTTAGAGACCATGGCGAAGAACTGGGGGCCAGATCTGAACAGGATCACAACAAGCAGGCCAACGCATTCTTGGGTTCGTGGGCTGCTGCTGAAGATTTGTCGGTGGACGTTTACCCTGGCAAAGGTCAACACAATCCAAGGAGAATTGAGCTCACCGGTCCTCACCCCTGGGGAGGAACAATGGTGCGCCTGGTGTTTCAAGTCAACGACGAACGCAAAGCGCACATCGTCACATATTTTGCGAGGTAAGCAGTATTTATTTGTGCAATAGATTTGTATAGATTACAAAACTTCGATAACTCTGACTATTTGCCGTATAAAACTAGAGATGCAACTAATAAAACTAGATGAGATCCAGGCATCCCTAGGTACACACAAAGCAACTGCTGAAGATGAATAAGTACCTGTTGTCACCAGAGTTGGAGATGGACACACTTTTCTTGACCACGACCGCCCCAAAGCCGCAGTCGTCGTGACCGCGACCGCCCGCGACCGCGACCGCAGCCCGCATGCTAATTGTGTGACCGCAAAATTTTCAGTTATTGAGCTTTAAACCTGTTGAAAAATCCTCTTTTTTCGTATGCTTAAGGTATTTTCACTATTTTTCTACGATCGCTCAACGGAAAGTTACAAGTTAGATTTCTGTAATGGCTATCTTTTCCGAAATTGTTTAATAAACAAAAAAGCTTATCATTCTGAATAAAATGTAAATTTTGTTCGATTATAGTCTAAATCTTTAAGTTTGAATTCTTATTTATCGCAAAGAAACGAAACGCAAAAGCCTAAAAATAGCCCTGGACAACTGTCCCAAAAATTCTCTGTAAAGCCGTTTTCTAATTGGTTGCATGAGCTCAGAAAAATCCGTGTTCAAAACAATCCAGTTGCCAATATCAAAATGTCACATTTTCGCTGCTGTGCCTAGGCATAGATGCCGCTGAGAGCCCTCCTTTGGGCGTAACATACCCTATAGATGTACAAGTGTGGACAATACTAGACTAACTGACCTGCGTAGTTGAACCTGTCAAAATTTGACAATATTTGATTTTTGGTCAGTTTTTGACCCCGTAAACAAATTTTAGGTGTTATCTCTTAAACCATAAAGGAGTCAAACAATACTCGGAAGAGCAAAGCTGCAGGTATTGGTAAGAAGCATTTGAATGGCTACAAGTTTGTCCGTGTAGGGTGACCAAAGCACAAGTTATAGCGGAGTAAAACTAATTTCTCCAAAACTTATATTTTCGCGCCGATACTTTCTGAAAAGCTTTTCAGCCTAATTACTATTACTGTAACAAATTTGAATAGATTGCAACGACAAATGCGGTTTTAAAGCCAAAATGCGAACCCGAACCAGCACGTTAAAGGAGTTGGTTTCGTTTCGTGTATTTTTAAGTAGATATCGTAATCTAATTTTTTACGAAATTAGCTGAAGATTACAAAATAGCTTAGTGTTGGTTAGAAACCCGCAACTCCTCAATGACTTAACCCTAGCAACGGCATCCAATTTTAACTTCTAATCTACAATTCAGATTACGTAGATTTTTGACTGTCACAAAAGAAGTATACCAGTATGCTTTGAAATCATTTGTATTTACTGGCCGTATGAAGTGGAGCCCGTCGATTAGAGAAAGTGGCAAAATTAAAATTAGGCAAAATTCAAAATGAACAATTTGCATATTATTGCAGTCAGAAATAAGAAAAATAATTTGGAAAAATCAGAAACTTTTGCTGTAAATTGGCCAAAATTGCTAAGATTCGATAGAAATTGGCGGTCGTTGCGGTCAAGAAAATTTGACCACGACCGGGACCGCCCGCGGGTACCCGCGGATACCCGCGGGTACCCGCGACCGCGTCCATCTCTGGTTGTCACTGACTGAAGAATATTCAGAGTAGATGCATTCGAATTGGCTGTAGGTTTCCTTTTGATC
The DNA here is from genome assembly GCA_030248195.1 of Trissonchulus latispiculum. Taxonomy (NCBI): domain Eukaryota; kingdom Metazoa; phylum Nematoda; class Enoplea; order Enoplida; family Ironidae; genus Trissonchulus; species Trissonchulus latispiculum. The sequence goes on from JASAND010015833.1 coordinate 9,169, forward strand.
ATCTGAAGCATACAGCTTCTTCCTCAGCAGAAAATTCTCACTCAACTGAGCTGCAAGACGCAGCTGCCTGGCGATTTCGCTTGCCTTGGCCATGGGAGCTTCATAAACGACAGTAGATAATTCATTGAAAGGTGTCCAAAATCATTGAGTATAAGTGCACACCGGTTGAACATGTGTTTGATTTGTTTCAGAAAGGATAAAAGGGGTCGCAGCACCATTTGAAAAAAAGCTGTCGCCTGTCCCCATGAAAAGGCAGCTTGTCTGCTGAGATATGTTGGGAACTAGCAGACAAATAATGCATCTAGATTATCAATGTCAAGTAGTATCACGTGATGTTATGTCCGGTCTGGCATTGATGGGGATTAAATTAGTAGTCGGCGGGAGGAATATGGAGAGTTTTTAGAATCTTTGGCATTTCAAATTTGATACTACCATTCTTTGCACACTTCAAAAACATGGACAATGATGTATGTCTAAACCTGAAAAAAACTTGGAAAATACTTAACATAAACGGGAAATTGACCTACCATCAAGCAGAATGATAGCTAGCCTGGGTTCTATATGTTGTGTTGTGATCTGCATATATATTTTAACTGCAATCGTGCGCAGGGTATATTGAAGGTCCTTATTTGGGGAATGGCTGGGATTTTGGGGGGGGAGAGCCCCCATTTTTGGGATCCTTCCAGTCGACCTCCCCTACTCGAAACCTACCCCCACTCATCATAAGGTGTCGTCAAATTTTAAGGTTTTTTAACAAAAACTTTAAAATTTTTTCAGCTTTACCTTCAGTTGTAGCTTAGTTTTAGCAGTGTACGCAGAAAACAGGCTATTTTTGCCGTATTATTTTGTATTTTTAGGGCATTATATCCCGTTTGTTCTTCTCCCCCTTCACTTCACAGGTAGGTTTTTTTAGGAGGGTAGCCAAGCTCAAGCTCCGTCTCCACGGAAAAGACCATTGAATACAATGTAAGCGTAGACTACCAACGTTCGTACACACATTATATACACAGCCAAATACGATAAATATAAATGGTGTAAAATCTACTTTACTTCCTTGCGAAGGATTTCTCATTTGTACTGCTTATGGCTAATAGGTCTTTCTAAATTTTTAACAGTTATTATATTGAATATCTTACTTGGCGTTTTCCTAGGCAAAGATTTCTTCGAGAGAGCGGGAATTGTTAAAAAATTGGAGTTTGCTCTCTGAGGGAAAGGCCCGACTTCTGGGGAAGGTGCGATTCTGTGGGGGTACCCAAGTCAGAGAAGGCTATTTTTGTGGGCCGACATCCCCTGTAGGAAAAAGCCGGTCTAAGGTAGAATACCTAGTTTCTCTAAAACAAAACTCTACGTCCGCTTCATCGATATCTAGCTATCTAATACGCAATTACTCTCTCTTCAAACTATGGTGAGATCGAGTACTGAAGTATACATTTACAGTTTACAGGGGGAGAAGAACAAACGGGATATAATGCCCTAAAAATACAAAATAATACGGCAAAAATAGCCTCTTTTTCGCGTACACTGCTAAAACTAAGCTATCTTTCGAAGGTGTAAGCGAAAAAATTTAAAGTTTTTGTTAAAAAACCTTAAAATTTGACGACACCTTATGATGAGTGGGGGTAGGTTTCAGGTAGGGGGAGGTCGACTGGGAAGTGATCCCAAAATTTGTAGGCTCTCCCCAAAATCCTCAGCCATTCCCCTCAGAATGGGACTTAATATACTCCTGCGCACGATTGCGTTAAATATATATGCAGATCACAACACAACATATAGAACCCAGGCTAGCTGATCATTCCTGCTTGATGGTGGGTCAATTTCCGTTTATGTTAAGTATTTTTTCAAGTTTTTTTCAGGTTTAGACATACATCATTGTCCATGTTTTTGAAGTGTGCAAAGAATGGTAGTATCAAATTTGAAATGCCAAAGATTCTAAAACTCTCATATTCCTCCCGCCGACTACTAATTTAATCCCCATCAATGCCAGACCGGACATAACATCACGTGATACTACTGACATTGATAATCTAGATGCATTATTTGTCTGCTAGTTCCCAACATATCTCAGCAGACAAGCTGCTTTTTCATGGGGACAGGCGACAGCTTTTTTTCAAATGGTGCGACCCTTTTATCCTTTCTGAAACAAATCAAACACATGTTCACCTTGTGCACTTATACTCATGATTTTACACCTTTCAATATTATCTACTGTCCGTTTTATGAGCTCCCATGGCTACAAGCGAAATCGCCAGGCAGCTCGTCTTGCAGCTCAGTTGAGTAGATCTTTCGAGGAAGAAGTCTGTATGCTTCAGATGATCAAAAGGAAACCTACAGCCAATTCGAATGCATCTACTCTGAATATTCTTCAGTCAGTGACAACCAGAGATGGACGCGGTCGCGTACCGCGAGACCAGGGTACCCGCGGCGGTCCCGGTCGTGGTCAATTTTCTTGACCGCAACGACCGCCAATTTCTATCGAATCTTAGCAATTTTGGCCAATTTACAGCAAAGTTTCTGATTTTTCCAAATTATTTTTCTTATTTCTGACTGCAATATTTGAAATTGTTTTTTGAATTTTTGCCTAATTTTAATTTTGTAATTTTTCAATTTGACGGCTCAACAGATTTCATTGAGCGGCCAGTAAATTATGAATGATTTCGAAAGCATACTGGTATACTTTTTGTGACAGTCGAAAATCTACGTAATCTGAATTGTAGATTAGAAGTTAAAATTGGATGCCGTTGCTAGGGTTACGCAGAGAGTTGCGGGTTTCTAACCAACATAAGCTATTTTGAATCTTCTGTTAATTTCGTAAAAATTAGATTACGATATCTACTTAAAAATACACGAAACGAAACTAACCCTTTAACGTGCTGGTTCGGGTTCGCATTTTGGCTTTAAAACCGCATTTGTCGTTGCAATCTATTCAAATTTGTTACAGTAATAGTAATTAGGCTGAAAAGCTTTCAGAAAGTATCGGCGCGAAGATATAAGTTTTGGAGAAATTAGTTTTACTCCGCTATAACTTGTGCTTTGGTCACCCTACACGGACAAACTTAGCCATTCAAATGCTTCTACAATCACCTGCAGCTTTGCTCTTCCGAGTATTGTTTGACTCCTTTATGGTAAGCAGGATAACACCTAAAATTTGTTTACGGGTCAAAAACTGACCAAAAATCAAATTTGTCAAATTTTGACAGGTTCAACTACGCAATCAGTTAGTCTAGTATTGTCCACACTTGTACATCTAGGGTATGTTACGCCCAAAGGAGGGCTCTCATGCATCTATGCCTAGCACAGCAGCGAAAAATGTGGACATTTTATATTGGCAACCGGGAGTTTTGAACACGGATTTTTCTGAGTCATGCAACCAATTAGAAAAACGGCTTTACAGAGGAATTTTTGGGACAGCTGTCCAGGGCTATTTTAGAGACTTTTCGTTTCGTTTCTTTGCGATAAATAGAATTCAAACTTAAAGATTTAGACTATAATCGAACAAAATTACATTTTATTCAGAATGATAAGCTTTTTGTTTTAACAATTTCGGAAAAGATGCCATTACAGGAAATCTAACTTGTAACTTTCCGTTGAGCGATCGTAGAAAAATATAAAAATACCTTAAGCATACGAAAAAGAGGATTTTCCAACAGGTTTAAAGCTCAATAACTGAAAATTTGCGGTCACACAATTGCTCGGGCTGCGGTCGCGGTCGCGGGCGGTCGCGGTCACGACGACTGCGGCTTTGGGGCGGTCGTGGTCAAGAAGAGTGTCCATCTCACTCCTTGTGACAACAGGTACTTATTCATTTCAGCAGTTGCTTTGTGTACCTAGGGGATGCCTGATTCATCTAGTTTTATTAGTTGCATCTCTAGTTTTATACGGCAAATAGTCAGAGTTATCGAAGTTTTTATTCTATACAAATCTTTGCAAAATAAATACTCTACCTGCAAAATATGTGACGAGTGCGCTTTGCGGTTCGTCTTTGACTTGAAACACCGAGGCGCACCATTGTTCCTCCCCAGGGGTGAGGACCGGTGAGCTCAATTCTCCTTGGATTGTGTTGACCTTTGCCAGGGTAAACGTCCACCGACAAATCTTCAGCAGCAGCCCACGAACCCAAGAATGCGTTGGCCTGCTTGTTGTGATCCTGTTCAGATCTGGCCCCCAGTTCTTCGCCATGGTCTCTAAAGTGGGATGTGAGCTCCCGGGAGTTCTCGAACCTCAGTATGGGGTCCCGTTTCTGAAGAAGACCCGACGAAACTCTCCGAGTGTTGGACGAAGGGGAGAGGTGAGCATGTAGCCAATCCTGTGGAAAATTCTAAATACCAATTCTGTGTTAGTCATCCTAGAATAACGAAATTTTGCAGATTCAGATTTGGTTTTTTAGTTCAAAAGATGTAAGTTCAGGGGTTTTTATACTAGGTTCTGTGCTGTTCGTACTTGTTTCTGCGGAAAAGTGTGTTTTTCAGAAAATGCTTTTCTAAAAATCGGGTGAAAATTTAAAAAAGACTCGGAAACTCGTGGCAATACCCTTTTAAACCAGCAATTTGACCATTGCAGCAAGATCCTGCACGCCCCAAATTTTCCGAGTCACCTTGTCTTTTTGCGCTCTGAAACAGCAAACAGAAATAGTTTGCATTCTGGATCGAATCCGGTCGAATCAATCTGAATAGGGTGCTTTGAAAAATCATAATATCACATTTATGTTAAGCATGACCTAGAAACCTAGAAACGTTGAAATCAGAGTAAATTCTACTTGGGCGAAAATGAAGCTCATGGAGCGTCTCGTCAAACAAAAGGCCTTCAGCCAAACTTACCGCCACTTCGACCGTACAACATAGCAGAGAACAACCAACACAAGGAGTGGGGCTCCAACCGTAGCAATCATAATCAGAAGGTTTATGTAGTTCTGCAGTCCACTGTTCTCCAATAGTTGATTGATTGACCTGCTTAGCTCCATGATAGCTTCGTTGACATCGATAATCTCTGAAAAGATGTTGGAGAAAAATCAGTGGAAAAAGGAAACCTAGCTAACCAAAGTATTGATATTTTTCAATTTTGTACAACTGGAGACAAAATACTACCCTATGTAATGTGAAACTCAAAACAAAATCAAAAATAATGGGAAATTCAGCTTATTATGGGTTTGCCAGAAATCTTGATTTTGAGATATATGTTAATCATGAATCCATCGGAAATAGATTTATCGAACGTCCAAGCAATTGTTGTAGTAATTGTTTGTCATGCTATTACCAGTGTTACTGGTCTAAACACCATATTTGACCACTCATATTGAGGACATATTCATGTATACCGAACAGACATCCACTCGAAATGATTTTTAAATTCCATCTGAAATAGGGTCAGAATTAACACCAAACCTACGACCAAATTAATAAATAATGGTTTGTATATCGCTTGAATGGAGAGGAGTCGACCCTGCAGATCAAGAAGTGCACTAATAATTGCAAGTTAAAATGAAGCCAAGATAATTATGAAAAAAGAAATTTCACGAGAAGTAATAATTAGCCACGAAAAGTTTCTTCAAAATTCATTTATTCAGCTAAAATGCACTACGGTTTGATTTGTAGTAATAATTGCCTAAGCAATTACTACTCGTTCAAGCTTTCGCTAAAATTATCAAAGTTTTCAAACATCCCAATAAAGTCAAAATTTCCAAAGTTCTTGAAATTGACCAATACAGTAAGAAGAGGGAAATCAAAATAAATCACAAGCAAAGAAAAATGCGCCTACATGAAAGATGTTAAGTTGTAGTTAGGATTAGTTAGGATTCTTTGGAAACATTTTGTGCAATTTAGGTGTAATTGTGAATTGTGTAAGTGTGACCGCAAAATTTACGTAATGGGCTGCTCAGGTAAACCCCTCATTGATGGTAATATTCTGGGGTTAGCCAAATTTTTGAGAATGTGATTTTGAGCAAACGCGGAGTAATTGTGAGTGAGCATGAAGGGCAGACCATGTAAACTCCCTCTGTCAGTCGAGGGTCTTGGGAATGCCAATGATAAATGTTCAGATATTAGGCAGGAAAGAAGCATCAATAGCCTAAAGCCTTAAATGAGAAAGAAGAAGAAAGTCATGTACAAGAGCCAATCAAAGCCTAAATTGCGCATCAATTTGGCCCACAATCATGGATAGTCAGGTATAGGTTAAGAATGAATGCTTAGTTACTCTGTAAATGCTGAATTTTATGTCGAAATTGTGTTAAATTGCGCTGTGGCAGTGTTTGGTGATTAGAATTGGATTTACAACCTGGGTCAGGGGGACCCCGAATTAAATCCTGTAGATCATGGAATCCCTGGTCATCTGTGTAAGTCGTCCTGCGATTAGGGGACGGATAAGTCGCATCCATATTCCATGGGACCCGAATGTAGTCATAATTTGCACGCAGAATCTAATTTTCATTAGTGGAAATTACACCGGACGTAATTTGAAGTTAAGCATTCCTGGTTAGACATCCCAAGAAAGACCGTTGATTAGCAGGTCGTCAGTTTTGCTAATCCTTTAGCCATGAAAATGGTTGTAAGTTTCATAATATTACACAAAATGGATAGGTAGTTAATTAGTGTCAATAGGTTATCATAGCAATGCTAGTTTGGTGTCAATTATCCAATACCATTGCTAGTTTTAGGCAGAATCGTGTATGAAGCCCCATAATTAAAGGTAAACGATGTTTCTATTTCATAATTTTTTAATTTTTAATAATGTTTTAATGCCCAGTTCTGAAAATAAGAATCTAACACCGGTTTTTAGAAAGAGTGATAAGCCGGCACTGGAGCTCGAACCTGGGGAACGGATCTTCAGATTAAAAATCCTAACGCTCTTGTTGAGCGAAGCGGCTATAACCAGACCTGGCTCTTATCTGATCTTATGTTAACATTTTGCAACTCAAAGCTTATGTGTTGAACGACTACACAGCAAGTACACAATTATTAAAGTGGGTGCAAACTTTGATCATGATTTTCTCAATAACAACAGAACGTTTTGATCTGCTTTAAAAAGCAAAAAGTTCAGTTCGTCAAGCGCTACAAAATGATGTAACTCTTACTCAAATTATTTCTCATTAATCTATTAGTATATTTTGAGTTAACATACAAAGTTTAAGTCTGCTCACCTGTTCAGATTGCGCACTGTTAAACTAAACTTTAATAACAATTCTGTCATTAACCGCTGTACATTTTGTTGCTGTAAAGCACGAAAAAGTTTTAATTTTTCGAACTCTACAAATGTAATTTTTGTCCAATTTCGTTTTCTTCAAAATTTCGTTAAATTCATATGCTGGCTTGAACATTTTTGGACATTCCCGTGTAAAAGAGAAGTAGTTTGCGCTACTTCCACCCGGCTGGCAGTTGGAGTTGCCAGCGCCGAATCGAGTAGCGGTTCGGTACGTCCTCTGTTAGGGTTTACATATTTAGGAATTTAATGTTGAAGTAGCTCGGTAGGTAGGTAAGTCTGTAGGGAATGCGTAGAAAACCTGCTGAGACAGTGAGTGAGTGAGGCTTTGTATTCTTGCATAAACCAATTAGGAATTAATTATGTATAAAAACTCACTGTAGGAGTATAAAAAGGGGCGTTCTGGCTCAGTGGCGCAAGTGGCGCAGGTGGCGCTTCCTTTCCATCACTATTCTACTCCTTGAGGCTCTTCCTACCCATTATTATTCTACTAGTTTGTTGCGCTTGGGACACTTCATACCACCAACACACTTCCATCAAGCTACCAAACTTATTGTTATAAATGTAATAACATCAAAATAACTAATAAAGTATAATAAACTAATAAAAACACATAAACTTACCGCAGAAATGTTGATGGCAATTCCTTGTTGAAAAGAAAAACACTTAATGAACAAGAAATCACTTTAAAACAAAAGAAACAAAAAACAGGGCACTGGCCTAATTAAAAAATGACAGTTCTGGGCCAGTGGAGCCGGTGGAGCTTGGGGCGCTGCCTCACCCATTAATATTTAAGTTAATTTAAGATGTTGAGGCATCTTAGACTTCTTTCCAACATCAGCGCATTGCTACAATATAACCAGTTATAACCGGTTTCTATGACTCGTCCTAACCTACTTTCCGACCTAAATATTAATGGGTGAGGCAGCGCCCCAAGCTCCACCGGCTCCACTGGCCCAGAACTGTCTTTTTTTAATTAGGCCAGTGCCCTATTTTTTGTTTCTTTTGTTTTAAAGTGATTTCTTGTTCATTAAGTGGTTTTCTTTTCAACAAGGAATTGCCATCAACATTTCTGCGGTAAGTAAGTTTATGTGTTTTTATTAGTTTATTATACTTTATTAGTTATTTTGATGTTATTACATTTTAACAATAAGTTTGGTAGCTTGGTGGAAGTGTGTTGGTGGTATGAAGTGTCCCAAGCCCAACAAACTAGTAGAATAATAATGGGTAGGAAGAGCCTCAAGGAGTAGAATAGTGATGGAAAGGAAGCGCCACCTGCGCCACTTGCGCCACTGAGCCAGAACGCCCCTTTTTATACTACTCACTGTACAGTAGTAAATCAGTTTGTTAATTGTAATTTATAGGATTAGTTAATTAGTTTTGAAATACGAATTGGTTAATCAGCTAGCTTTAGTTTAAGTAAATGATTAAGAATTTAAATTCATTTAATTACGCAGGTATTAATATTTTAACGAGGATAGCTAGGTAATTTGTTTAGTTATGTTAATAAGTGGGTGAACCATCTTCTAATATGGGAAATGTTCACAAACACAAAGTTTCGACAATATATCCTGTGATCAGTCGGTCACAGGAACAAACCTGTTTGCCGTGGAAATTCAGCGAAATTCGGGCCAAATCAGGCCAAAATTGTAGGTGATACAGTATACCTTGTGTGCTCCGAAGATCTTGTCAAGTTTAGTCTATTTTTAGCAAACCTTAACCTAAACAATAGCCCGGAAGGCCAAATTGGTACAAAAGGGCAGTCTAAAATGATCATTTTCACTATAAACGCAATAATTTTAGACTTGAAGACTTTCATACATTTTCAGGTACATTTCACCAATTCGCAAGTTCAAACAAGCCCAAAATGAACATTTTGGGCTTGAACAGCTAAAGAACAACTAAAGTTTGCTGGGTTCGACTCCCGTCCACAACTATATACTAATGGGTGTACTAATATACCCATTTGATTCAGGCGTGGATCTGATCACGAAGCTGCCCGTCTCGATTTTGCTCGTTTCGTTGGCTTCTAAGTTGGTGGAATCCTGTTAAGATAAAGATTTGATATCAGAGGACCGGAAGTAGTCCTGTTGAGTAAATCAGAGTTGTGGTCGATTCAGTCCAGTCATTTAGTCAGAGGGTACTTTGACCGTTATTATTGCTGGTGATTTGAAACAGAAGCAGTTCATGCAAATCAGGATCTGATCAAAGTTGAAAAAACCTAAAGCTGTACTTTTGTCAAAAAATTTGGAACTACCACTTTACAAATTTCAAAATGAAATTAATCACTACCGTTTTCGTATTTGGTTTCCAGTCGGGATTCGTTAGTCCTTTTTCTTGCCTGAAGCATTCTCCGGCCCATACATGTGCTATTGGGGTTTGGGGGGTTTCCCCCAGACCTAGACCTCACCCCCAAATGGGTCCCTCACCTCCCCCCCCCACAATCCGGATTTCTCCGGTTTTTTTGTGCAAAAAACCGGACAAATCCGCCTTTCCGGTGGTCTGTGGCCGAAGGTTCACCCCCCAAAACTTCCCCTCCAGCACATGTCTGCAGACCTGCCCCGAAACCAAAGACGAGAAGATACCGGAAACAGTAAAACTTTATTCACTAGTTTTCATTTAGGAATAGGCGGGGGAATCCACAATGCACTACTCCCCGGACACGCATTGGGACTCAAGATATTGAACTCTCTGACCGACATGTAATGTGGGTGATAGATACCCCGCTGTCACCCCCCTTCCAAGCCCTTCAATAACCCTAACTTTCACTGTTTTTCCCTAAAGTTTCCCAAAAATTCACAAATTCCTCTTAAATATTGTATTGCTAATTGTATTGGGAAGTCCGACAATTTTGTGATGCTTTGTATGTAAAATCCCTTTTTAAATAACTTGTAGTGCTACCTTCATGCTCATAATCCAAAATTTATCTAAAAACTTTAATTTCCCTATTTGAAGAGCCTATTTTATAGCGCTATAGTTATTATGTAATTTATGCTGGCTTGTCGAAGATAGACCCTCCCTTCCAAACGCAAAACAATCTTTCGCTTTTGTAATCAGGCCACTCGCTGGGCAGTTGGGAGTTAAATTTTCTCTCGCGTGGTCGGTCTATAAAATTTTGGGCGCCCCTCTCTAAGTCTTTCTCTACACCTAAAAGCTTCCCCTGTTTTCTTTATTCCAAATTTCGTTAAATCTGTTACGACTAATTCCTCATTTAATTTTAACTATTTGCTTTAATTAACTATTTTAATTTATTTAACTTCTAACTTTCCACTCCCCTTCCCTTCAGCGGGGTTGTCCCTGTTTTTCTGGGTCCGTCTTTGCTAGCAAACCTTCTCCTCCCGTTTTTGTTCGTCCAATTCCCCCCTTTTGAGTGGTTGTCCCCCCTTTTAAGGTTTGTAGGTTTAGGTTTATTTAAATTATTATTAGCTGTTTTGTAGGTTTGTTTTTGTTGGCAGTCTAAAAGTCCATTTGTAAAGACGGCTAGAGATACATACAGCACAAGCATACAAGAAGCTTATAGGTAATTGACGGCAACAGTATTGGAGTGTAATCAAGTAATGGAAGGAAAAAAGAACGTGGGAGAGCAAGAGTGAGAAAACAGAAGGAACTAAAGAACAGAATCTGGTTCTTAAACCTCATGCAAATTGGGTAATATTGTTCTAAATTAGGATAATATTAATTATTAAACAAAGGCAACTGGCAACTCTGGTACAGAGCAATCATTTGTACTTTACATACTGGTAGAGTTGAGTAGAGTTGAGTTTAATACCAGCCAAACAAACAGAAAACAGTTAGATTAAGCAGCACAAATGGTTAACATAACAAGAAACTGTAATATATAGTTCAATAGCAAACAAATTCAAATTAGCTGGCGGAGTTCGGGCTGGGCCGATTGTCGACTACTACTACCCGACCACCATAACCAGTTATAAAGGACATGCAAGCAATACATCTTTTAAAGCTGGAGATAGACATCGCATGCACAACATCATCTGGCAAACAGTTCCAATACTTAACAATTCTTTCTGAGAAAAAGTACTTCCGTAAATCCAAACGACTTTGGTTAACTGATAATTTGAGCGTATTACCCCTAGTCAAATTGGCCTCATTTAAACTGAAGAAATTTTCAAACCTCAAGTCTACTAGATCATTGATAATCTTATATACCATTACGAGGTCTTTACGAAGCCTTCTTTCCTCTGGTTTGGTTTGGACAATGTAAGCGAAGCGAGGTGCTCCACAATATTAATACAATAAGTACGGTAATTGTATGTAACAAAACAAGAGTACATAATACATAAGAGTATGACAAGCGTTCAGCTATGTATCATCAGCTCGCTACATCCGATGCGCGCTATCGGCTGACCCCCCCCATAAATTGACAAAGAAATGCGCCCGCTATGTTCACACGCAACAGACTCACTTTGAACCAACTGACTAGTTGTGTTTTTGAGCCTTAGCGTGCAAGCATAGCGTTCGAATTCGCTTTGATAAGGGGGGGTCTGATTTATGGGGGGTAAGCCGATAGCGTGCAGAGGATGTAGCGAGCTAATAATACATAGAATATGACCCTTGTCATACTCTTATGTATTATGTACTCTTTTATGTAATCCACATCGACTTGGACTGAAAAACCTATTCGAAAGCACTACAAGCTAAACCTTCGAAAGATTTCTGATCCGATGCGAATTAAATTCACTTATGTAATTGTAGTACTAAATAGGCACACAGGGTTTGCTATTTCGGGTACTCACTTTCGACCATGATTCATTCAATTGTAGGTTTAATTCTTCAAAACATATTTTTTCTGAAACTTCAATTTTGTTATTATGGATGAAATGCTTAGCTAGCCATTCTTTTGAATAAATTGCATACAAGCCATTGCTTTTCCTTGCTTTTTTAATTTTTCCGTTTATCTCAAAAAGAAAATAGCTCAGACAGAAATAGTAGCACGACAATAACTTACAATTTTACGTAACTACATTATCACTCATTTTAATTTAGCAGTAATAACGTTGTCACCAATTTAAGCATTATGCTAATCCAGTTCCGAATCAAGTTACACAAACAGAAACAACTGGGGTAGCTCAGTTGGTAGAACGGCGGATGCAGAGATCCGTAGGTCGTTGGTTCGAATCAGGCCCCGAGAAATTGTTTTTGGTAATTTAGTTTTATTGGTTTACTTTTGTGATGTGCATCCTGTAACCTGCATCCAGAAACAGAAACAATTACTATCCATGTGATATAAAGATAGCACCAGATCCGCCATAACGAGTTGTTTGCAAATGAGCAATTCATTAGTTGGTTGCTAATTGATGGAAACATTTAGGATATTGCAGGATTATAAGCTTGCTTTAGTTATGTATGTTGCCAATGACACGTGCACGGTAAATAAGGTAATAGCGGTGAAGGAACTCTGAAAAAAGCAAAATACCCTGCGTTCTTAAACTCGGAAATCACATGTCAAGGTTAATTGAGTTTTAAGGCCAAGTTATGCATTGTTTCAGCTGCTTTTGTTATCACAACACTGAAAAATGATGGCATGGTGGTGTAGCGGGGCTAGTAAGTTTCTCTTACGTACTAACTCCGTTACCACGCCCTGACTTAGCGGACGCGGAGACCGTGGCACAGATGGATAACTGACCGACTACAGAAGACGGTCGGGACAGCCTCGCCAGATAATATACGCCGCCTGTTCCTGTGATGGCTGATGATGATCAGCTGGACGGGTTACCGGAATTGACGACATCAATGTCCGACCACCCGCATGAACCCGATGACCGGCTCGTCCACCACGAACCGATGGTCGCAAGATATTTGGTTACCTGGTCACCGGTGATGAGGTTTGTGATGGGGTTGACCAAAGGCCTGGTCGCAAAATCTGGTTATTCACGACGGTCGTGTTCAACGCTGTTCAATTACGACTGCTCCCTCAGGGCATTGGGCTGAACCCATCTGTCCCCTGGTCGTCGTTTGTGAGGGCTGAGGCACCATGACTTGTTGTTCCATTCCATGATTCGCTGCTTCCGGGGTGATGACACCCAAGGAGCTCCTTGATGGACCGGGCTGATGAAACGGTGCAGCCAAAGCCTGAGTTCCAACATCAAATGATGGATCCCAGGACAGCCTATGCTGTGCTCCCGAATCCATGGCCCAATTGTTCAGTGCCGCCGTTCCATGTGAGAATTTGTGCTCCAAATCAAGTCCAAGATTCTGGAACACTGAATTAACCAGGTCGTCCAAAGGTGGCAATCCAGGCATCGCCGCAGCTCCCAGGGCCGTCATATCATCATCAGATTCTTGTAGAGCCTGCCCACAGTCTCGGGGCGAACCCAAGTCCATGCGCTCCTCAAGACCGATGACGGTCTGGTCCCCGGGACTCGACTCGGAACTCTTAGGATCCAATCCAATTTCATTCCAGTCCAATGTCTTGTTGAGTTCATCATTGAAGCTACGTGCCCGAGCGGCTGAACCGCTAGGTTGGTTGTCATCCAAAGATATCAGGCTTCATGCTGCTGTCACAAAGGCCGAGTCCGATGACGGACCCATTCCAGACAGTTCAGGCTCAGACAATGTGGTCAACGAACTGGAAATCACTGGATTCAGAGAAGGGGCACTGTTTTTCCGAGCAGTCCCCAATGCCCAGCCACTCTTCTTTCTTCTCAGGTACGCTGTCGTAGCAGAACTAGACCGGGGGCGCATCCTCTGCACCGGGTCCCGGTCGTTGAACGACCCAGAATTAGTTTTTGACGTGGAAGGCAGACATCCCATACAGTCCAACTGGGAGTCTCCACGATGTCCAGTCACCGCATATGGCTGGTGACGTAGTTCTCGCTCCTTTAAGCGTTGGCTTGTGCGCTTTTGATCCATTGAGTTGCACTCTCTTCTTAAATCTAAAAGTTCTGTTTGAAAAAGACAATTAAACACAACTCAAAAATATTCCTAGGGAGGGACCCCAGAAAAATACGAATGTATACGTATGTAAACGATTGTACAAAATACAATGAATATTGATACAAATGGAGCAGATGACCGCTATTTTTGCCTGAAAATAAGACAAATTACCAAAATTAACCTAAAATGAATGCGATTAGACCTATTCTTCTTAAATCTAAAAGTTCTTTTTGAAAAAGATAATTAAACACAACTCAAGAATATTCCTAGGGAGGGACCCCAGAAAAATACGAGTGTATACGTATGTAAACGATTGTATAAAATACAATAAATACTGATACAAATGGAGCAGATGACAGCTATTTTTTGCCTGAAAATAAGACAAATCACCAAAATTAACCTAAAATGAATGCGATTAGACAGGCAAAATCACAAACACAAACAAAATTATCACAATAAAATTATTTGTTAATTAGGTACGAACTTTGGAAAAATATCCTATCTCAAATCCCAAAAATAGCCTTAAACTAACTCACCCCAAAAATAAATGTTGTATTAGAGCCTAAATTGGAGGAGAAACAGGTGCACAATTTATACACGTATACAAACACTCAGACCATAGCAAGGCTTTTTTTTAGGCCATAGCTTAGGCCATGGCCTAAATTTATGAGTCGATGGCCTAAAGAATTTTGGCCGTTGAGGCCATTTGGCCTAAATTTTTCGACGAAAACCCAGTTAAATTTTATTGATTTTTAAGTAAAAACAGCAATTTTCCAAAAAATTTTCGCGCCTTCGGCGCGAATATATACATTTTCACTTGTATTTCTGGGCTGCGCCAGCTGCCAGCTAGTTACATTGTCTATTTGCACTTATAAATACACATTCTAGTTATAATTTCATTTACTATTATAAAGATTTCCTCAAAGAAATGCTATTTTTAATATGTAGTTTAACTTTATTTCTGCTAGTTTAATTTTTTCTTTCTTTGTTCTCTCTCTATATATATACTCGTATGTTCCTACCTGTTCTAATTTTCAATAAAAATTCATTAATACTGTCGTGCACTATTATTTCTATGCTAACAAGGTTCTGTTTTTGCCATTTTAAGGTAAAAAAGTAGTATTTCCGGTGTGTTAAACTGTGACGATGGCGATTTTTGTTGTTAAACAGCGATTTTTGAATATATAACGCGTGAATACATGATAACTGTAATTTTAACAATGCGTACAATAACGCACAACCTAAAAATTAACAAAATTTGGATGGCCTAAATTTTTTTGCTGATGGCCTAAAAAAATTTGAGTCGTTGAGGCCATTTGGCCTAAAGTTCGGCGACCAAAAAAAAACCCTGGACCATTTTGAAAAAATTTTTCAGATTTTTGACCCTAGGGGGGGTTTACCTACCAAAGAAAATTGGAAAAAAACTCGAACGCAAAGAACGCAAAGAACTACGGGGGGAACCCCAACGAAACTAAAACCAAGAATTGACAAAAATTTGAGAAAATTTTACGAAGGGGTTCAGGCAAGAAATGCCTGAGCTTCTGGCAGCCTAATGTAGCGGGGCTAGTAAGTTTCTCTTACGTACTAACTCCGTTACCACGCCCTGACGTAGCGGACGCGGAGACCGTGGCACAGATGGATAACTGACCGACTACAGGAGACGGTCGGGACAGATTCACCAGATAATATACGCAGTAAATGGGCCTACCTTAAGGGCGAGATGACTCGTCTCTCACTCACTCAAAGTGAGACTACCTACCTAGCAGGAGCTCAGTGAAACTAAACATAACAAAATACAGTTTAATAGAACAGAAACAACAAGTATTATTATAATAATAAAATAAATAAATGGGTCGAACCCTCACTCACACAAACAGACAAGCAGTTAACTTACAGTTACAGGGCAGAGTTGGCCAAGCCAACGTACCAAAGCTCTGGGGAGAACTGGGGAGAGCACAAATATAATATACAATAAAATAGGGGGAGGCGTAGAGGAATAATAGCACGTGAGCGCGTTGACAGAAATATACAGACTAAAAAGGGGAAGCGAGTGTTGGGCTGGACCCTCCCACGAGCGCCCCTGAGTGATGGAATTTCCCCCAATCACGTAGCTCCCAAGGGGGGAACCCACCCAATCCCATACAGACACGTTGGGGGAGCTACATGACTACCCAAAAGTTTCCCCAACAATGATGATGTTATAAGAAGCCTGACGGGTAGCTATGCGTAGCTAGCTACCGTGTGTCACCTTAATCCGTTACAGTGGTAGTAATAAACTCTAAGAAGAGGTGTATTAAATGATAAACCAGCATACCTGAACGGGCATCACTGACCCTTGTAGAAGC
The DNA here is from genome assembly GCA_030248195.1 of Trissonchulus latispiculum. Classification (NCBI taxonomy): domain Eukaryota; kingdom Metazoa; phylum Nematoda; class Enoplea; order Enoplida; family Ironidae; genus Trissonchulus; species Trissonchulus latispiculum. The sequence continues at coordinate 25,596 of JASAND010015833.1, forward strand.
AAATTCGGGTACCCCTTGTGAGAGCGATTTCTCTTAGGGGTACTTTTGAAAGCGGTTTTTAAGCTATTTCTGCAATTTTTTTGCAAAAAACAGCAATGTGTTTAGCTAAAGCACGTTTTTCGGACGTTTTTTAGCAAAAAATAGTAATTTTTGGCGAAAAATTCTGACGAAGCTAAAAAATTTTCTGAAATTTTAGTCGTAAAACCTATTTTTTAGGAAATTTTCTTACCCCCTGTGGCCAATTTTCTTATCCCTAGTGGAGCTATTTCGCGACACCGTGTGGGCGACTTCGCAGAGGGGGGGGGGGGAATTCCCCCCTTGTCCACCCGTGTAACCCAGTATCTAAGATCTTAGATCTAGCAAATCTGGATGAGATGGAACGTTTAGATACCAAACCAATCCAACTATGATCTCAGAATTGACCAGTTAAAAAGGTCAGAGCTCAAGCGGGAACTGTTGTTGTGAGATCACAGATCTGAAGCTCTATGCGAGGAGCAACTGACTGTTAGACTTCACAGTCTACACAGGCTCAGTTGCGTTCAGCAGTGGGACGAGGTCACCTAAGTGGGTAAAGTGAAAGGAAAGTTTTATATAATTTCCATGCTTTATACGTCAAAATTTGAGATTTTCGTAATTTGAGATCTGGAAATTTTTAAATTATATATATGTCTGCAAAATTATTTCCGATCTCAGCTTTATTTAGACAATTGAAAATAGTAATTCTTTTACAATTTTCATTGTTAAGTTTTGGATAGAATGGGAACCTCACGTCCTAGTTCTGATATAAGATCTCTTTGATTTTTTTGATTTTCTGAAAATCCTTCAGTTTTATATTAAGGATGTGACGCTTGTCATACTCTTATGTATTATGTACTCTTGTGACTGATAACTATTAGAGGTGCCCCACCATAGAGAACTAGTTTATTATACAGTTAAGAAAGGAGGACAGCGTTTGGAATTTTCTCTGAAAAGTTGTCAGCTCTTTTAGCCTATTCCTAGTTGGGTCTTTCCTGTTCCTAGGTTCCAGGTTACTACGCGACTATCTACCTGACTGCCTGAACCGGTTTAAACCAGTTTTCCTGGTTTCATTAGGCAACAAAAGGGAAGAGATTTGGTGATGAAACCTGGTAAACTAGTAGTGTATGCAGTTGAAATAATAAAATAAAATATATACTAATTAAATATGATTTTAGAAAACAAATCCTCGGGGCCGGATTCGAACCAGCGACCTATGGATCTCCACATTCCTGCCTCTACAGTCCACCGCTCTACCAACGAGGTGATAAGACGATTGCGTAACCGTTGATTCGAAACTGGTTTAGCTTAGTGTTAGAATTGCTGACAGCCTTACTATATGCATATAGAGGCTAATAAAATTGTGTCATTTTGTAAGTTCTATTCGCTGCATTATAGGAACAAACAATATTGTCTGCAAAAGACTAAATGTTGTCAGAGGAACATTTCCATAACTTGTAGGCCTGCTGAGCAGCGGAAACTATAATAAAGCTCAAGATACCGGGAAATTAAGCAAAAAGAAATTGAGCAAACAAATCTTGACCAAGCCAGGTTACAATTATATTCAATTTATTGTATCTTCAATAAATTAAAAGAAATGCAACTTTCATAAATTTTCAAGGTTAGGTAGCATGTTTTAGCATGCTAGCTAAACTTGACTTTAACTGCACATACCTAAATCTGTAATTCTCTGCTTCAAAAATGATCAGCTGTCATTCAAACAGATCTTTAACTGACCAAAGGAAAAATCTGTTACCTTTTTAAAGACAGTTCCTTCTATTGGATCATGAGCTTTCTGAGATTTTGTTTACTTTGTAGGTCATAGCAAGAGTACATTAATGTATAGGAGTATGACAAGCGCCACATTCTATGAAGTTAGCGCCAAAACTATGCTATGTAAGCCGTTAGCGAACAGAGCATAGTTTTGCTCTGATCACAGAGAGTCTGCAGCTGTCACCAGGAGTTGTTGGTCGGCTGAGGAAAACCCGGCCGGGCGGGCGGCCGACCGGCCGGGTAGAATAATTTATTCATAACCAGGAGTAGCTGTATGCATCAATTCATGCTAAATATTTTGCAAAATACACGAAAAATAGGGCAAAACTGGTACCGACCGGCCTTTTTTGACCGGGCCGGCCGACTGGCCTGTTTGTTTATTATAAGGACAACGTTTGTTTATTTATACTCAATCGATACACCGTCTAAACTCTAAATGCACATTTGACCAACTTCTACAGTTTATTGCTTTTTTAAAACCATCAAGGTTTAGAATACTCTCCAAACCTGCTTCCATGACCTAGCTCCTGATATTGTGCTTTCTCATCAGGAACTCATTGTGAACCAGGCTTGGTTTGGTATAGTAAACCCAAAAATTATTATTACAAATTAACTTAATTAATTAATTTTTGCAAGAAAGCTTTATTCATTTAAATTGGCGAATTCATGAAAAGACGTAAATTTAAATTTTAAATTTTGTACTGCTTTGTCGAAATAAGCTTTAATTCATCATTGTGAATACTGTAGTGTTCCTGTCATGAGGTCTTGTTTCAGGTTTGACCAATTAGCAGAGAACAGGGCTGGTTTTGATTGCAAGGCACTGAAAGAACAAGTCAAAATGTTTGACATTGTCAAACACTCCCAAAGCACACCAAAACCACAAAAGCACAAAGCACAGGAAACCAGGATGTACCTGAAAAAGCACAAAGCACAAACTAAGGGCACACCATCATGTGCCGGTCTTAAAACGTATACCTAATGGAACATTGAGCAGTCATTAAATTTCTTGCATCTAGAAGCTTCCGAAAGTGAAACTTAAACATAAAACGAATGCTAAACCTTGATGGGCCTTAGAAAAACCTTAGCTTACAATGATTTACATTGCTGTCCTGAAAATACAGTTCAAAATAGGAGTTCTCTTGTCCGTACTTAGTTTTTGCTACACACTGCAACAACTTCACAAGTATCTTGTGTGCTACTCTAGCATCTGCAATGGATCATGTGACTGATTTCTGACCTAAATTGCTTGGAAAGATCGAAGCTTGGCTCAGCATGCATTTCCAAACATCTGCAAACTCCGTGGAACCATAAGTGCCTTGGTTCTAGCCAGCAGTGATGGACACTGGTAACAGATTCCAAGTCACACTAGGAAACGGTCTTTGAAGCACTACGTTGGTAATAAACGCTAGCTAGACGAAGGCGCGTTTAACACAGTCTTATTTCAATTCAAATACCGGACTAGCTTCTGGTAAAGTTTCTATTGAAGTTTGCGGGGAAACATTTTACATTGAAGATTTGTCAGCAAATTCGCAGCCAAGTCGGAACATTTCCACGAAAAACGTTCATGCTCAGTTCCAGCTGTTTTGTTTTTTTTCCGCGGAGTTTTGCCATATTGGTACTCAAAATAGTTTAGACGAGAGAGTAGTATATAGCAGTCCAATATTCACATTGTTTATTGCAGTTGTTACTACACCTACAGAATGCTTGTCATGAGAATAAAATCTAGTTGAAAATTGAAAAAATTAATAAATAAAAATAAGTAACAATTCTAACCGATAATACTGATGTTAGAAAAATAAATCCTCGGGCCCGGAGTCGAACCAGCGACCTATGGATCTCCACAGTTCTGCGTCTATAGTCCACCGCTCTACCAAGTGAGCTACCCGAGGTAACAAGACGATTGCGTAACTGTTGATTCGAAACTGGTTTAGACGAAATCATTGTATTGTAACGCGAATAAAATTGTGATATAGGTCCTATTCGAAGCCCTGTCAGAAAATAATACAGTTAAATAGATGATATTTATTCTGCAAACATTTTACACAAAGATGCATACGTGATGTACAGATTGGATAACGTTAATTTATGGTATTTAATACGAATACGAATCTTTAATTCGAAAATTTGAGTGTTAACGAGTGACGACAGTTTAGGGTTGCCGGTGAAAGTATTCAACTGCAGGTTTTGCTTGCTGAACCAAAACATATGGGCTTTTTGTACAGATTTTAAAGGGTTCTTAAATACAAGGAAAAAAGTAAATTTTAAAACACGGACATACCCAAATTAAAGGGGGGGCTTAAATGAAGCCAAGACTGCAATATTTTGGTTTTCTGGTGGAACAGTATAATAATTTTGAACATAGAGTGAAATTCAAAAACTCGAAGTCAGAGATTGGAATAATGCTGAAAAGGGTTTTTCCAAGCTGAGATATTACAAGTGCAGTTTAAAAATCCTAAAAACTTATAAAATTACACATAACACAAAAGTTTACAGTCATGAGCATTAATGAAGCATTAGAAAGGACAAGATTACAAAAGTGCTAATATGAGTGTTTTCAATCAAATCAAGTGTACGTCAGTCTTCTTAGGCCACAATCTTTGCCTGCGTTCGCTTCACGGAGCTGCGTCGCGGGCAAGGACAGTACTGAGCGTCCGTCCCCGGTTCGCCAGGCGGTCCCTGAGGTCCGGCAGGACCCTCAGTACCGTCAGAGCCTGGTTCGCCGTCTTCACCCGGTGGTCCAGGCGGGCCATCCGGTCCGGGCTGACCGGGAGTTCCGTTCTCACCCGGCGGTCCTGGAGGTCCTCGAGGTCCAGGCGGTCCGGTTGGTCCGGGCTCGCCTGGGGTTCCACGAACACCATCGTTACCGGGAGGTCCTTCCGGTCCGGCTTCACCGGGTGGACCGCCTGGACCGGCCTCTCCCGGAGATCCGTCCGCACCCGGCTCGCCCGGACTGCCGTCTGGTCCGGGGCTGCCGTCGTTGCCAGCTTCACCCTGCAATAGGAATATGCAAATTAGGAAGTTGAAAATGTTGTAAGGAAATGCCTGAAACACGGATCGTATCATGTCTAAGACTGACTATCAAATCAATCGATAATTGTAGAGTCAAAAAAGAGTGCACGCTTTCTATTGTATTGCCCTTGCATGTCTGAAAATAAATTTATCACACTGAAACGAAAACCATAAGAGAAATAGCACCACTTACAGGTGGTCCCGGAGGTCCACCCGGCCCTTCCGGTCCGACCGGGCCCGGATCACAGACACGGCAGCTGGACCCAGTGGTCACTTCGTAGCTCCTCTGCTCACCCGGTGCTCCGTCCTCACCCGGCGCCCCATCTTCCCCATCCTCTCCATCGGCACCTGGCTGACCAGGTGGACCGGCCGGACCAGGTGGGCACTGGCTCTCCGTGTCACACTCTGAAATAAAGCGGATATACTGTAGTTGAATAGAATCTAGGCCATGTCAGCAAGTTATGTAACATGTCTGATGGAAGTAAAGAACCTTTTTGTAGCACAGTGCTTGAGATACATAGTTTATACACCAGTGCAATGAAAAAGTTGCACGGATTCTAATGCTAAACTCAGTTTATTCTACTGAAGCTCTCCGATGGCTTAAATGGTTAGAATTAAGCTGAAGCTGAAAATTAAGCTGAAGGCCACGGGTTCGAGTTCCCAAAGGTGTGGAATTTTTGTGTTTATTGTATTAGTGATAGAGATGAGCTAAATAAAGCTTGTGCTAGTAAAATCTAGAAATTTGAAATGTGAAATTTGAAACTGTGCAATGTGAAATGTTGAAATAAGGATTGAAAGAATTGAAGAAAAGTGTCAAGCCGAGAATCAAGGAGTTGATTTGGCTGAGTGGCCTGATTTCGCATGACGAAACTATTATACTTACATACTTATCTACGTCAACACAAAACTTTCTTAAGCTTCTGTTTCGATTAAAGTTCAAGGCCTGTCAATTTTCAAATAGATTTTCAATAGCGAAGCAGAAATTGTCACTACAGCACCTGCGACCCGAAAAACTCAATCCTAACTGGACTGACATTAACTTAAGGCTTACGACAGCGGGCATCGGGCAGCGGGGAGTCCACCTGCCTAGAGAACCGCTCCATGGGTACTCCGCGTCGGAGGGCATTTATTTCCTGCCAAGCGTCCTGGGAAAGGACCTGAAACTCATCCATCCCCTGGTGGAGTTGAGATCGAATCGAACTGACTCGACTGTAGAGCATCGGAAGGGAGATCATGCAGCTGAGCAGGGCTGTGACGCTGAGCAACGCTGCAGCGCCTGATGCCAGCGTGGTTGACATGATGATCTGAAGAAATAGAAAAAGAAAATTGAAAATGGGAAAATAGAAAAAAAGAAATTAAGATTAGGTTTGTGATCCATTAGTCCATTAGATTAATCTTAAAGGTGTGCGTACGACTTGTCGAAGGTTGAACTGAACAATACTCTGGCGCTGTAAGTATGCTTGAGTTTGTGCGTAGTTTGAAATTTAAAGACGAATTTATACAAGAAAGATTTCACACTATTCTTTGCAGTATTGGCGTGACCATTTTGTACTGGTTCTGGCGTGTGTTGGGGTCCCCTAAATTAGAGTTCATTGCATTAAACTTATTAATTGAAAGTCAGTTTGGTAATAATGTGGCTGTATAACTTGGGGTCGGGGAGGAATGGAGGGGACAGACAGACCGACAGAAAACGGGTAGATCCCTCAGCGAGCAGGAAAAAACGGCAGACCCTCGCGTCCAGCAAAAGAAAACGGGTAGACCCTTCAGCGATTTTTTTCCAACGACTGCAGAGATTTTACTGAACAAAAATGTAAGGAAGATTGTTAAGTTTGCTGATTATCGGGTAGACACTCTTAAAAGTTTGAAATTATTTAGAGGTAGACCTCCCTCAAAATCGGACTCTGTGTTAATGTGTGGTAATATTGATGGCACAGTAGAAATAGTAAAACAGTATATTCTAAGCAGAAATTTACAAACCCCTTACCAATATAATCGGACAGAAGGAAAAGAGGTAGAGTAGTAACCGATTGCCTAAACCCTACCAAAACCATCATCTTAAATAGTGATCCAGAACCGGTAGTAAAGGTTCTGCCCCGCTACAGAACTGGGACAAAGATGCGACCTGCACACGGATGTAGGGGTTGTTTTAATTGGCAATTAAGACAGCAATTAGTGCAATGTTTGTCTTTTTTTCGGTGCCCGTGACGGTCAACGTAGCGAAAAGAAACGTCGTAAAAACACTACAAAAACTGCAAATCTTTTGTTTTTCTGCACCACCGACTGACAGTAAATTTTATTGTACTGCAGTGATCCATGCTCAAAGTTTGCACTGAAGTGTTAACATTGTTGTAATGCTGTACGTGTGGTCTAACTGGATGAAATGAAAATGGATAATTAATTTCCTATTCACTATATATTACTGCCGTAGTCACTTAAGGTTTTCAAGGAGATTGAACACACAATACAATGGTTAGAGATCCAAGCCAATGTGAACATTAGAGGTTTAGACAGTTTCAAAGTTTTGGAAATTGATACAAACCCAAGATTCTGTATTTTAATCCTCCTCCTTATCTCAACACATCTTCAAAATTTGGACATTTTGTTTCAAAATTTAAAATTTCCATTTCCATTATTACCCAAACTTCCCCTTAGAACTTTCCTGAATTGCCCGATTTTAAGCTTAATTCAGCTAATGCGATTTAGCAATAAACTAGATGTGTGTCATAAATAGCTGAAGTGAATTAAATAGACTAGATGTGTGTAGATAAATGGGGGGAGGGGAGGGAGAGGGTACCTTTGGCGATCTAGGCCAACGCTCTACCGATTGAGCCACCCTGGCACAATTGAACCAAGCTTAAGTTAACCCAAATGTTTGAAAAGCAATTTTGTGTGTCGCTTTCAATATTGACTATTTCTATTCACAATAATGCATATTAGTTTTCAAGATTCGCCAAGGCATGTAAACGCTACGCGCAATATTTCTCTAGAATGTTCTAGATTGAACTGTGGTACTAATGTTCAATCTTTCCCAACGCGAGCTTCCGTCACATACTCACAAGTCCTGCCCAGAAATACTACAATTCGGTGATAATTCCATGTATTCGCACTTGCACTGAGACTTGAGTGCAATATATTAGGGTTGTTGACTTACACATAAAAAGGAAATTTTTTTCTCGTGTTTTTAACAGTGTACAAAGTGTTAAAAAGTTTAAATATATGTTAAAAGGTGTAAAAATAGGTTAAAAAGTTTCAAACCTAAATTAATTTCATGCGCACCTCAAAATGATTGACAGATTATTTAACGATCAGACAGGATACGACTTTTGAATCCATGCATTCCACAGTCACCAAGGCTGGTCCTCATAAATGTAACGATTTTCACAATTGACCAAGAATCTTGTTATTTGAAAATGCGGGTACAGAAACGTTTCAAGTGCTTTTTTGCGTTACTGCAATGGAGGCAAATTTAGCAGAAGAAGAATATCGAAAGTGTGTCGCCTCAAGCAAATGCAATTCTATGCAATGACGTCAGAAAAATCAGAAAATCAACAACGTTTTCTATTGAAATGTTCGGTTTGTTCGGAATGTTCGATTTTGAAACCTATCAAAACTTGTATTGTTTGGCACTTTAAGTTTTGGGAATTATAAATTTTGGCTTTGGAATTTTGGATTCTCAAATACGGTTCCATTAACACTTGTAAAAAAAGTTTGGACGTTTCGTTTCAGGATACCACCTCACAAGAATTCCAAAATTTCAATGGAAGAAAACATCTCAGTAAGCAACTTACCTGGCACGAGAAGTCATTTAACAACCGCGTTACAGTCGATATCTTACTAGTCTAATGTATTTCCTGAAACCCTCAACAGGCTCGAACCGCAGCAGCTAGTCGTTGTCAGAGTTTCAGAACGGCCGGGTTGAACCGGCCGGCGGCCGGCCGCCGGCCGGCCGCCGGCCGCCAAAAACTGTCACCGGCCGACCGCCGGCCAAAGGCCGGCCAGCCGGCCGTTGGCCGTTCTCGGCCGGCGGCCACCGGCCGGCCGGCCGGCGGCTAGCCAAACATATTCTTCAGTGTTTGAAGGCAATCTGAGCTAGAAAGTTGCAAAATATAGGCAATGGAATCGGTCTGTACTTTATATATTTGGCGGCCGGCGGCCGAACGGCCAGACACTCAGCCGGGCAGGCCGCCGGCTCAACAGCCGCCGGTCGGCCGGCGGCCACCCGCCGGCTTCTCGGCCGTTCTAAGGGATGTGCTCAAAAGTCTTTTCCAAATCTTTCGCATATACGATTTCTATATGCGTTTTAAAATCGTATTTTTGGTTCAAGGAATTCGTATTTTGGTTTTTATGAGCCTTAACTTTTATTCTGCCAAAACTAGCACGTTCTTTCGAAAATTGGCTTCTTGTCATTCTTAAAAAAGTTAAGTTAAAGGTTGTCGTCAAACAGTCTGTATCACTGGCATGCTGTATTCTGTTTTACAGCTATGTTGCTAAGATGAAGCTATGTAACAATTCGCAGTATCCCTTCGCAAGCGTTTTGAATTCACAGCTGCTTTTGAGAAAAAACTTAATAGCAAAAAGCTTGGACATAAAAGAAATCGTATTTTTGGAAGGAAGGATTCGTATATACGGTTTTAAAGAAAACGTATTAAATATTTCGTATATGCGTTTTACTTTTGAGCACATCCCTAAAACACTAGTCGTTGTTAGTTTGCCTATAATGCTATTCTCAATGTATAATTGAATTTCACTTGTATACTTGCACCAATAAACAAAACATGATTTAAGGTAAAGCAGCCAGACGCAAAACTCTGAGTATTTATATATTCTGTATAAGCTTCGCATGGTCAAGAGTTATGTGCTTGTAATTAGATTTTTTGTGTATTTTTGTAGTATTGCGCGTTACCTAATACATATAGTTTAGTGTGGTAACCAACTGTAGCACTCAATACTTCGAGAAAATTTAAAGCTACAATTTGCAATGTATGTATTTGCAATGTATCTACAGTATGTATTTACAATTTTATGCACGTACAATTTTATTTGCCATTACATGATTGCCTGACCCGAACAAATCATGAAAAAAATCATTGGCTTTCTGGCGCGGTTGCAGGATTCCACTGTCTCACTCGCATATTCTATTGCAGTATGCAAATGAGCTATCTCTCACTGGGCATTTCTGCGATGTCTGCCACTTCACGTGTTTCTATATCTCTAGTACGGTTGCTTTTTCAGGCTGTTTTCTTGTTTTTGGCTTTTCCCTTCCCGTGCCCGTCCCACCCCTTTTACATCTACTATTGTAAATTTATAGATTTATTGGCGCCTTCCACTTGGATCGATGCACCAGAAGGTTTCAGCCTTACTTGACGCTTCTTTGGATTGTTCTTTCGAGATAGCTCCTTTCCTTTCTTCTTGTGTTGAAACAGCCTCCATCTCGTCTTCCATTGTTCCTATTGTGTCCGTAATAATAATGTCCTTTAGGTAGCGATAATCAATGTTTGTGTTAACAAGAACAAAGCTTAAACTATTGTTTATAATTTACAATGGAATCGAACCGTCGGTCAAACGAACTTGTACTCGAGTGTTCTTCGAAATGGTTGCCAGTTTGGAAGTCTTGTGCATCGTTGTTATCTGATCTCAAATCCAAAAACGAATGCCAGAATGTTCCCTTATTTTGGTTTGTTGAAAGTTTGATGTTAAGCGAATTTAAACATTCAGCACTTGGAAAATATAGATCAGAGTTAAAACATTTTATTTTAATCCGTTGAATAATTTAGTCTACAGCACGTATGAGCTTGATAAAAATATGCTTTACTTGAAGCCAGAATCCATTCCATTGTACAC
>JASAND010015835.1:0-93324 GCA_030248195.1 Trissonchulus latispiculum
GGCCGAACTCCCAAGGGGGGCGTCGCGGTGCGTGGGGTACGGAAAATTTGAATCAACGCTTTTGTGTCAGCGTCAGAAAACGTTTACAGAGGGGCTATCGGAAAAGAGGATGACGGGGGACCGAACTCCCACCGGGGGGGGTCGTCGCGGTGCGTGGGGTTGGAAAAGTTTGAAAAACGCAATTGTTTCTGCATCAGAAAACGTTTACAGAGGGGCTATCAGAGAAGAGGATGACGGGGGGTCGAACTCCCACCGGGGGGGGGGTCGTCGCGCTGCGTGGGGAACGGGCAATTAGAAACAACGCGATTGCTTCTGCATCAAAAAACGTTTAGTTAAGGTTATCCGGAAAACAGGATGACGGGGAGCCGAACTGCCGGGGGGGGGGGTCGTCGGGGTGCGTGGGGTATGGAAAATTTGAAAAACGCAATCGTTTCTGCATCAGACAACGTTGCGTTTAGTAAAGGTTTTTTGGAAAAAAAACAGGAAGACGGGGGGCCGAACTCCCACCGGGGGGGGGGGGTCGTCGCGGTGCGTGGGGTTCGGAAAATTTGAAAAAACGCAATTGTTTAAGCATCAGAAAACGTTTACAGAGGGGCTATCAGAGAAGAGGATGACGGGGGGTCGAACTCCCACCGGGGGGGGGGGGTCCCAGTCCTCCGGTCTCAGATGCCTTGTTTTTCTTCTGGATCTTCTTATTCCTTTTGCGCCTGCCCTTTCCGTCCGACCACGTATCCTCCGCCAGGATAGAGAATGGACGAATCCCCAGCTTATTCAAAATCAGCCTGTTAAAATGGGAAACATCATCATTCTTAGGTAGCAGACAAAGAGCCCTGTCGTCCACGCTGAACAGTTCCAAATAAAAGCCAACCACATCCTCCACTGAACATTCTCCAAGCGAGCTGCCATCGCTAATGTCCGCCTTTACACCAATTTTGCCGTCCTTTCCCTTGACAAGCACACGACCCTCCTCGACGTCGTCCTCAGTCAAAGACCCAACTCTAGCTCTTGAGAGTAGTTCTGCGAAAGCCAAATCGCCAGCCTGTCGCATATTCTGCGTGAGTTCCACGTACAAGAACTGGTCAGGACGCCACGGGCCGCTGGGACCACTTTGGAGGGGTCCTCCAATGACAGAAAATGTTCGCCTCGCCACGGCCTTTCATTTGATACCAAACTTGGCCACTTTTGGAAAAATCTATTTTTGGCCAGTCCGGACCCTGGCCAGGGCCCCACAGGCCGCTGGGACCACTTTGGTGGGGTCCTCCAATGAGAAAAAATGTTCCCCTCACCAAGGGCTTTCATTTGATACCAAAGTTGGAAATTTTTTAAAAAATCGATTTTTGACCAGTCCGGACCCTGGTCAGGGCGCCACAGGCCGCTAGGTCCACTTTGGAGGGGTCCTCCAATGACAAAAAATGTTCGCCCCACCAAGGGCTTTCATTTGATACCAAACTTGGCCACTTTTGGAAAAAATCGATTTTTGGCCATTTTGGGCCCGGTCCCCGGTCCGGACCCCTGGTCAGGGCGCCACAGACCGCTGGGACCACTTGGGAGGGGTCCTCCAATGACAAAAAATGTTCGCCTCACCAAGGGCTTTCATTTGATACCAAACTTGGAAATTTTTTAAAAAATCGATTTTTGACCAGTCCGGATCCTGGCCAGGGCGCCACAGGCCGCTGCGACCACTTTGGAGGGGTCTTCCAATGACAAAAAATGTTTACCTCAACAAGGGCTTTCATTTGATACCAAAGTTGGAAATTTTTTAAAAAATCGATTTTTGACCAGTCCGGACCCTGGCCAGGGCGCCACAGGCCGCTGGGTCCACTTTGGAGGGGTCCTCCAATGACAAAAAATGTTCGCCCCACCAAGGGCTTTCATTTGATACCAAACTTGGCCACTTTTGGAAAAATCGATTTTTGGCCATTTTGGGCCCGGTCCCCGGTCCGGACCCCTGGTCAGGGCGCCACAGACCGCTGGGACCACTTGGGAGGGGTCCTCCAATGACAAAAAATGTTCGCCTCACCAAGGGCTTTCATTTGATACCAAACTTGGAAATTTTTTAAAAAATCGATTTTTGACCAGTCCGGATCCTGGCCAGGGCGCCACAGGCCGCTGCGACCACTTTGGAGGGGTCTTCCAATGACAAAAAATGTTTACCTCAACAAGGGCTTTCATTTGATACCAAACTTGGAAATTTTTTAAAAAATCGATTTTTGACCAGTCCGGACCCTGGCCAGGGCGCCACAGGCCGCTGGGACCACTTTGGAGGGGTCCTCCAATGAGAAAAAATGTTCCCCTCACCAAGGGCTTTCATTTGATACCAAAGTTGGAAATTTTTTAAAAAATCGATTTTTGACCAGTCCGGACCCTGGCCAGGGCGCCACAGGCCGCTGGGTCCACTTTGGAGGGGTCCTCCAATGACAAAAAATGTTCGCCCCACCAAGGGCTTTCATTTGATACCAAACTTGGCCACTTTTGGAAAAATCGATTTTTGGCCATTTTGGACCGGTCCGGACCCTGGCCAGGGCGCCACAGGCCGCTGGGACCACTTTGGAGGGGTCTTCCAATGACAAAAAATGTTCGCCTCGCCACGGGCTTTCATTTGATACCAAACTTGGCCACTTTTGGAAAAATCGATTTTTGGCCATTTTGGACCGGTCCGGACCCTGGTAAGGGCGCCACAGGCCACTGGGGCCACTTGGGAGTGGTCCTCCAATGACAAAAAATGTTCGCCTCACCAAGGGCTTTCATTTGATACCAAACTTGGCCACTTTCAGAAAAATCGATTTTTGGCCATTTTGGGCACGGTCCACGGTCCGGACCCCTGGCCAGGGCGCCACAGGGGTCCGGGCGAAACCTACTATAGTCTATGCTGTAGTGCCCCCGCACCCCACCCCAAACCCCAAATAAGAGAGACCTGCTCACTGTAGATATCTGTGTAGAAGAGGTTAAAGTTGGAGTTGCGTCACGGTAGGGCCCACCACCATCAGGGTGCCCCCCAGCCACATGGATAGGTCCTACAGCGAAACTAATGAGCCCTTTAGATTCACCATATAGGGGTTCCTATTCGAATACGAAACCTCAGCCCAGCAGCTCTTATGTATAGGGCTGCCTACTCCGTAGGCCCAGACCCCCCCTTTTACACGTTAACTAGTGACCCCCGGCCAGAAAATTACAGGGGCCAGATCCAAAATTCATATAGCCCATCCAGATAAGGGTCATGGGGCAATGCTCCACAAACAACCTCAGACCCGTCGGCCTGCCCCAGTTCAAGAAGACCCGAACAGAAGGATTGACCATTTTTGAAAAATTCAATCTGCCATATCTCAAAAACGGCTCGACCGATTTTGCTCAAATTTGCACAGCATGTACCCCTCGTGAAGGGGTTTCTACTGGTAGAATATGAAGGCTCTACCTCAACTCCTCCGCCGGCAACAGGGAAAACTATTTTCCAAGAGGCGCAATACGCCTTTTTTTCCCTATTCTAGGTATATAGTGCGCTGACGCGCACTACCTAATTTTTTCGAACCATAAGGGGGAACCAAGGCGAAAAAATCGCCCCCCCCCCCATCTAAATAAGTGCCGTAAAATTGTTGTAAATCTGTTGTAAAATCATTGTAAATGCAATCGGATCAATTTACAATGTTTTTACAACTTTTACAACGAATTTACAACGTCTTTATAACGGTTTTACCATGTGGTAAATTTGTTGTAAAATAGTGGTAAATGTTTACAACGTTTCTACAACAGTGGCGGATCCAGGATTTTGAAAAGGGGGGGGCCCGCTGAAAAATTTTCCTGGGGGGGGGGCAACCACATTTTCGGGGGGGGGGTGGTAAAAAATTTGCTTTTCCCAGGAACAAAATATTTGTACAAGAAAATATTGTGTATGGAAAGGTTAGTTCACTTGCCAATTGGAAAACAACTATATCCCGTGAGTGAAGCAAAGCATGGAGAATTTATATACACAAAAAGCACACGGGGGGGTCTGGGGGGCAGGGCCCCCCAGAAGTTGAAGAATTTTTTGAAATTGGAAAAAATCCGTCATGCAAACTTTTGAAAAGATTAAAGAAATAAAATGGAGATGTATATACATGTATTTATATGTATATAGTAACTTACGAAGTGAAAAACTTGCAGTAAAATAGTAAAAGTATATACAAGGAATGGTGGCAATAAAGAGGACAAGCTACACGGGCAATAAAGATAAGGTGCGAAACGGGGGTCTGGGGGGCGGAGCCCCCCAGAAGTTGAAGAATTTTTTGAAATCGTGGAAAATTCAGCAATTCAAATGTTTAAAAAGATTGTTAAGATGAGATGAGTTATTGAGTTGTATATTCGATCAGTGGAAAACAAAAACGGGAATTGGATGCTTTTCAGAATTTTTCACTTCCACGATTTATTCTAGAACACTTTCAGAAGCTGCCAATTATCAATCTTGCATTGCCCATTTATATATATATATACGTTGTGAAAGCAAAATAAAGTTTGTAAAGATATATAAATATAAGCCGGTATATACGTAGTCATAAAATAAACTGAAAGCGTTGAGTACAATTAATTATATACTTACAAAACAGAAAGGAAACAAAATAGAAGACACTTTAAGAGACAGAAGTTCTGTCACAGAACTAAGTACGTAATAAAGCAGCACGGAAGTATAAGTGCGCCGCAGGCGAAATTTTTTAAAAATTTTGGGAATTTATTAAAATTATGCTTAATTTTCACTCGAAATATGCATTATAAACAGCTGAAAAAATTTTCTAGGGGGGGCCCGGAATGTCAAAGGAGGGGGCCCAAATCGCAAAGGGGGGGCCCCGGGCCCCCCCCCTGGATCCGCCACTGTTCTACAATGATTTTACAACTAATTTACAGCGTGGTAAATATATATGTTATAAAATTGTTAAAACTAATTTTGGATCATTGTAAAAACGTTGTAAACATTTACGACGATTTTACAACAAGTTTACCACATGGTAAAATCGTTATAATCTCATGGTAAAAACGGATATAAACATTGTAAATCCATTAAAAAATATTAAAATTTCATTAAAAATTTGTGGTAAATTCATGGTAAAATTGTTGTACCGTGCGCAGCAATTTACAACGATTTTACCCAAAAAGTTCGTCCTGTGCAACATAGGTGTACCACGTGTTTGGGTTGGGGGGGGAGTAAAAAGTCCAAATCTGGCTTGGGGGGGGGGTCTCAAAAATCGAAAATTTTCAAAAAACTGTACCCAAACTGTACCCAAATTTTTTCAGCTAAAAATGGCCCTTTTTGGACATAAAATCGACTATTTTGGACATAAATCTAATAAAAAGCCACTCGTATTGCGTTTTAAAACCTATTTTTTAGGATTTTTAACTGTTTCTAGACAATTTTTTCAAAAAATTTTTGAAAAATTGCAAAAATTTTCGTAAAAATTTGGCATTTTTTCTCTTGTTTCGACCCCATTTTAGGGGGGGAGGGGGGTCTGAGTTCGGCTTGGGGGGGGGAGTAGTCGAGGTCGGGTATGGGGGGTGGGGGGTCTGGCCTCTCCGTGGGGGGGGTCTCACAAGTCACAGGGGGTAAACTGTAGCCTGGTTCACCTATGCTGTGCAAAGCCAGATTTGTACTTTTTACTCCCCCCCCAACCCAAACAGGTTGTAGTTGGTACACCTATGTCCCCCAGGCACCAAACCCCCCAACCCACCCCTAAAAAACATGTTTCCAAGTCTAAAATAAGGTAACTATTGAGTCAGAAAGTCCATAGTACAATCAAAAACGTGTGTTTCTCGCAATAATAAACACTTTAAGACAAAAATTTGGACTTTTTCGAAAATTGTTGCAAAATTTACCCAAAAATACCCAAATTTTGGCCATTTTTGCGCGAATACCCCCCCGCCCCCAGTTGGGGGTGGACGGACATCCCCAACCCCCCAAGTCCCAACCCTCCCCCAAAAAACATGTTTCCAAGTCTAAAATAAGGTATATAACTATTGAGTCAGAAAGTCCATAGTATAGCCATGGGGGGGAAAACCCACATTTTCGGATTTTGGCTGGAACTTTTTTATTATAAGGACTATCTGAGAACTTATATACCATCGTACTTGGCGTACTTAGAACTTTCTTTTAAGCCTATTTGCACTTCTCTAGGTTGTGCCGTTAGAGCGGTATAATGCAAAAAGTAGCGGGGGAAAAAACCCAATGGGGGGGGGAAACCCAAATGGGGGAAAATAAACCCACCCCTCACAGGTCTTAAAAATTGTTCTATCGCAATTCTGACACTTCCAGTGTAAAATTCAACCCTTTTTTAGTGGGGGGGGGGAGACAAGTTTTGGGGGAAGTTGAAAAAATGACTGGGAGGCATAGGTGTGGCTGGGCAAAAAATCTGGGGGGGTTCCGACGGAGGGTGGGGGGGTCCGCCAAATTTCCCAAAAACCCCCTAAATTTTCGATTTTTTTGCCATTTTTGGCCACTTTTTGGCCAAAAATCGGGGGGGCCTAGCTGAAGTCTGAAAAATCTGGGGGGGGGGTCGCGAAAATTTGTCAATTTGGTGGGGGGTCCCCCCCACCCCCCCCCCAAACACATCTATGCTGGGAGGGGGGTGAGAGAGAAAATGGCTGGGGGGCTACCCCCCACCCCCCACCTTACATATAGGCTTAAGGTGCTGGTATCGCTTTGTGTAAATTTGACCCTATAGGCTTTAATTCTTTATGAAAGCGGATGAAACTTTTCAAATATACAATTTCGGTGCTCTTTAACATTCTGGGACCAGTCCCGCATTTTTAGGTGCAAAGATAAGAAATTTTTGGTTTTTGCCATTATTCTCTCAGCACATAGTCGAGACACCAGATTGGTTGGTATGGCTGGAAAGAGGGCACAAAAATGAACATTTTTGCTTTTACAACTTTTGAGCTATCTCTAGTGGTTAAGTCAGTATAAGCAAAAAACGATTTTTGGGGTCCAAAAATGGCCGTTTTCGAGAAAATCAGTTTTTACAAAATTACTGCCAAATCGTACGGACAATTTTGGTTTATTTATACTCGATCGATACACAGTCTCATTGCACATTTTATCAATGCCTATTAGCCGGAGTTTGTTGCTCTAAGCTAGAGATTTGGCCGAAAAACCATTTTGGCAAAACTGCGATTATTTTGTTTTGAACATCGATTTCTCAAAAACTACCCAATGGATTCGCGTGATTTTTGGTAGAATTAGAATTCGCACTATTGCGGAGGGACATTTTTCTTGGTTTGAGCTAAAACATCTCCAGTTGCGAGAAAACTCAATGCAAAGTTGCGAAATTTCGTGTCATCGCACATTTAATGGATTTTCTTGACCGTTAAGACCTGCTGAGCCAAATCCAAAAAAATGTCCCTCGGCCCACATGTCCTTTATAGGACAGCACAAGAAAAAATTTTGGCCTATTCCACAGTTTTGAGAAATCGATGTTCAAAAATTTTTGGTCTATTTTCAGCCTGTCAGATGTCAGTATGTCAGAAAATTTTAGCTATTTTTTCCGGATTTTTACTAGTTTCATGCTCTCATGAGAATCTGCAGTTTATAAGCTTTAAAATGATGTATAAAGCTCTTTCCAACTCACAAAATTGCGAAAGTTATGGCGTTTCAAAAAATACACACAAAAGCACTGCACAAAACCATACCAGCACCTTAAGGTGCTGGTATCGCTTTGTGTAAATTCGACCCTACAAGCTTCAATTCTTCATGAAAGTGGATGAAACTTTCCAAATATACTATTTTGGTGCTCTTTAACATTCTGGGACCAGTCCCACATTTTTAGGTGTAAAGATAAGAAAGTTTTGGTTTTTGCCCTTATTCTCTTTGTACATGGTCGCTACATCAGATTGGTTGTTATGGCTGGAAAGAGGACACCAAAATGCACATTTTTGCTTTTACAACTTTTGAGCTACCTCTAGTGGTTAAGGCGGTATAAGCCAAAAACCATTTTTGTGGTCAAAAAATGGCCATTTTTGAAAAAATAAGTTTTTTCAAAATTACTGCCAAATCTTACAGACAATTTTGGCTTATTTATACTCAATCGATACACCGTCCAATCGCGCATTTTATCAACACCTAGTTGCTGGAGTTAGTTGCTTTAAGCTAGAGAATTCGCCGAAAAACTATTTTGGAGAAATTACGATTATTTTGTTTTGAACATTGATTTCTCAAAAACTACCCAATCGATTCGCGTGATTTATGGCTGAATGAAAATTCGCCCTTTTGCGGAGGGACATTTTTCTTGGTTTGAGTTAAAACAACTCCAGTTGTGAGAAAACTGAATAGAAAGTTACTAAATTTCGTGTCGTCGCACATTTTCCGGATTTTGTGGAGTACTGAGGCTTGTTGAGCCAAATCCAAAAATATGTCCCTCGGCCAACATGTCCTTCATATCATGGCACAAAAAGAAATTTTAGCCGATTCCACAGTTTTGAGAAATCGATGTTCAAAAATATTTGGTCTATATTCAGTCTGTCAGATGTCAGCATATCGGAAATTTTTGCCATTTTCTTGCCAATTTTGCTAGTTCCGTAAGCTCATGTTAATACACAGATTATATGCTTTAAAGCAGTGTATAAAGCTCTTTCCAACTCCCAAAATTGCTAAATTTATAGCGTTTCGAAAAATCTTCACAAAAACACTGCACAAAAGGATACCAGTACCTTAAAGGAAAGTTCGATGTACGGTGGTATATAAAGTTCTCAGCTAGCCCTTATAATAAAAAAGTTACAGCCAAAATCCGAAAATGTGGGTTCCCCCCAAAACGTTAGAAGGTTAGAAGTCCATTAAATCGCTATTTCTTTAAAAAATTGAAAATTTTTCTCAATTTGCAGCTATTTTTAGCGATTTTTAAGGTAACTAAGCGAATTTTAGCAATTTTTCGTGACATATCTCAAATTTTTAGAATTTTTGGCTAAAAATTTCCAAAAATTCAAACAGGGGGGGGGTTACAATTTTTGGGGGAGAATCGGCCGAGGGCCGATTTGGGGGAGGCAGGGAGGGGTAGAAAAATGTTTTAGGGAGGAGGGTCGATGAGTCCTCCATTTGGGGGTTCTCGACCCCTCCATTTAAATTTTATATATAATTTAAATTTAAATACATTTAAATACATTTAAATACATTTAAATACATTTAAATACATTTAAATATAATATATAAAACTTAAAGTTTACAAAATTCACATGCTATTCTACAGTTATGCGTTAAATTATTATTATTATGTACCTACATTAGTTAGTAGTATATATAGAATTATGCCAGCTTTCAGAAAATATATACATTCTATAGATTGAAGCTACTTAGTCACTGTGGAAGTCACTGGATTTTGCCCATTTTTTCCAAATTTGGCTAGCGATAACTTTTGCAACTTAAAACTAAAAAGTTAAACTGAAACTAAAATGGGACAACTAAAATGTCTCCCGAGGTTTTTTGTGTAAAACACATCTGCTAATTGGCAACTCTCTAGCAGGCATACTAAATAACCCAAGATCGCTGGTATAAATTTGGTCGTGTATAAACCGAAACTGCCTTTTTATGATAGCAGCCTATGGGGTAGCACTTGGAAGATGGCAATGGCTCCGATAATTGGCATCCGTGAGATCTTCAATTGACGCACTTAGTTTAATTATACGGAATTCATAGCTCAAGAAATAATGGATTATTTTATTTCTGCAAAATCACAAGTTTTTGACGCCGAAATAACAAAATCTGCTATATCTCACAATAGAAAAAAAGCTAGAAAATTACTTCCGTAACAGAATTGTAATGTGCATCAACGTCGTTCGAAGGGATAAAGTCATAGTGTAATGAAATTACTGTTTCTGTTACTGTAATTGTTGTTTTATTCAGTAAAAAGGCGTTTCGCGTTCTTACAGCCTCACCTAGCAACCAGGAATAGGTTATTAGTAACCAGTATAAGGTGGCCTGAGTAAAGAATAATCGAGGCCCTACCCGGAAATCTGCCAAAAAAGGGGCTACTTTAGTGAATTATCAAGTGGTTTTGTTGAAGATCTCATGGCCAGTCCATTTATCTATGCCAGGTAATTGTATAAAGAAACAAGCCGTAATTGTTACTGTCAATTATCATCTGTTCTTGTATCTTGTGTCTGCCAGAACTGCCAGAATTGCCTCAAAAATCACAATAAGCTGGTTAATTATCAGGGCTTAATTAAGGTGTCTTAACTGTGTTCCCGCGGCCGTATTGAGGCCCTCGAACTACACTAGTTAGTGAACTTATTAGGTGTTAGAATTGTCTAAAATATGCATAATTACCGAAGCTATCTCAACTCTTAGTGCAAAGATTCGAACCTTTGACCTTTTGCCCTTCCTGTATGTGTGTGGGACGGCCGTATTGAGGCCTCCTACGATTACGCAAACCCCTATTGCATCAGTCTTGTGTAAGGGCGGTCGTAATTGAGACCCCCTTAATTCCCCTGTCCTTCCCCCCTTCACGTCAGCGTTGCGTAATGGTCAGTGTTGGCATAATTCCACCTTAAATAGCAAGAAAACACACTATTTCATTTTATTAGTACAATTACACAACAAACAAGAACAATTACACACTATCAAGGTTTCTTCTTCTTTAATTCCTGAAACAACAAAAAGTACAAGTTAGTTATACATTTTTAAATCCTACATACTATTTTTAGTTCCATTATCTAGGGAGTTACTTAACTCCTCCCTTCTCTTTTCTCCCTTTTACGGGTCGGCCTTTTATCTTTGAGCGCCCGCCTGTTTGTCTGGGGAGCGAGGAAAGCTCCCAGACCTTACGTGAACGAATGCCATTCATGCATTCATTCACGTAAGTCATACAATAGTGACCTTATAAGGGTCACCGCTGACCTCCCACCCTTAAAAGGCTGAATACAGCCTCTGCACTACTCAGTACAAATATAGGTAGACAATAATATATACACACATACAATTATATACAACAATAATAGGTATTTAGGTACTTAAGTTGTTAGTAATAGGTACTTATTAGTAGTTCTAGGTAAGTATATTTTTAGTTTTAACTTAGGTACCTACGATTCTTATGTAATTTGTTTTCGTCTTTGGATTTTCTTTGGGTCCTTGATGGACCAAACAGGTGAGGTCCCTTTGCTTTCTACTAAGCAAAGCGAACCCTTTGTCTTGGCCGCTGGAGGACCAAGTTCTTGAAAATATTGGAGTTTCTGTTTACTCCAAATTTATGGGCCCCAGCAGAGACCCCTAAAACTTGATACTAAAAATCCGGCCTTTGGCCTCCTTTCTGTCTGATTTAGGGGTCATCTGTTCCCATTAATTTGGGGGTCCTCCAGCCGCCAGACGCGCCTGTGGGCTACCGTAGGTCACGACTCGGTAGCCCAATAACAAAGCGTGATCATTCAAAACACCCAATCAGAAGCTAGGAAGCTTAAGGCCAACCCCCTACTGGGGTCTCGACTGCAACTAGCAGTTTGCAGTCAGTGCTTGGCTGGCAGTCGGGGAGAGAGGTTGCTCTCTCTCCCCTAATAACTTTAGCTTCATTGTCTCCCCCTTATTTCGTCCGAATGTATCCGGGAGAGGTGTGTCTTGCGCCAATTATACGGTGGCCTGGACTACAGCACCTCTCCCCTTCCCCCCATTTCCCCATAGGGTTTTCTATTTTAGATTCTGCCAGCCAGGCACTCACGTTTCTGGCCGCCCCCGTGAGCCCATATGTCTGCGGACGGCTCACGGGGAGCACTGCTTCTGACCCGGGGACCCTTATGCCTGAAAGGCGGTCCCCGGGTCTCTCCATTCGCACTATTTCCCGGGGTCTTCGGACCCCGGAAGACCACCTTTTTAACACTTTTCGGGCCCAGCGCCCATTATTTTCTGTAATTGTATTTGTGAGGGTGTGGGCCTTTCGCCCTACCCTCTGGGGTATTGTTTGTGATTCCTTTTTCGTCTTTTCATATCTTTTCCCTGGTGATTTGCGAGCAGTCTAACCTCGCAAATCACTCTCATTAAAAGGGGTTTTAGACTAGTCATTCTCGTCATTTTACGTATTGTCTCTAAAAAGCCCTTTTTGGCCCAATATACAAATAAACCACCGTGGGTTTGTTTAGCCAAAAACCCACCCTAAAACCACTATTTTTTCTCTTTCTAACCCTCTCAATTCTCACTCCAAAACTCTATTCTAACTCCCAAAAACAACGTAAATTTGGGTAGTTAGTTTTAAGGGAGGACCCTCACCTACCCACCTTGAGGAAGGGGAGTTAAGCCACTCCCCGGGAGTGGGTCTTTCAGGTTAGGGCCCCCCTCAATCCCCACAGCCGGCAACTAGAGTTGCCGGCCATATTCTTATCACAATTCAAAAGCCACTGTTGTAATCCTGTCTTGTCTGTTCTAATCATTGCCGGGTAAAAACCTGAGGTTTCCTAAAACACCTTAAAAGCAGAAAACTCAACCTTTCAAATACCGTTCAATCTATTAATTATTAAGACGTAAATACCGGCTTTCCTTTAATTAAAAGCTGTCCTTAGCATATTTTTGTAATAATTGCTGTAACAGCAATTATTGTCCCCATTGGCTTTTACACACACCAAAATACAAACAAAATATACGGGTGATCACGTGGGAATGGCCATTTCTGGGCCATTCCCGAAATATAACGCACTTCCACACATTTGTAGCTATTATTAAGGGTTAGTTAGATTAATATTCTGGGAATTAGCCCCATTTTAGTACGGTTAGGGTTGTACTTGTACTGTGTTGTATGAATGCGACTCCTCACGTAAACCCCTCCAGTTGAGGTTGTGAGAGAAGTCAAGTGTGCGTGAGGTGTGAATGTTGCGTAACTGTGTCTGAATGATTGTGTGAGTGACTGTGAGTGCATGACTGAAACTGTATGCGTGAAATAGTGCAGTTACGACTGTCTGTGTGTGTCTACTGTCTAAATGAGCGTGTGAAAATAGTGCGCTAGTGTGTGTGAATCTGTATGAATGGAATTACGTCTACGTCCGCTGTGTGTTAATAACCGTATGAATGGGACTGCTCATGTAAACCCCTCGCGGAGGTCTTGAGTGTAGTCCGTGGGGAAGTAGTTAGTTAAACAATAATATTAAGCAGTAGTTAGGCATAACAATTAGAACTTACATTATAAACAGTTAGGTTAGGTTAAGTATAACAGTTTAATTAGGTGTTAGTCAGTTTAGTAGTTATAGTTAGCATTAGTAATTATAGTTAGTACCAGTAATAGCGGTTAATATTGTAGTTAGTGATGTTTCAGTCGCTGAAACTGAAACTGAAACTAGGTTTCAGTCTCTACATGTTTCAGTTTCAGTCACTGAAACTGAAACTGAAACTGAAACTTTTTTGGAAAACGGACTGAAACTGAAACTGAAACTGAAACCATTTAAACTAGCAGACTGAAACTGAAACTGAAACTGAAATTATTTTTGGTATCCGACTGAAACTGAAACTGAAACTGAAACTACCCTAATTCTAGAACTGAAACTGAAACTGAAACTGAAACTAGAAAAGTCTGAAACAGTTTCAGTCCCAGCGTAAAATCTGAAGTTTTTCCTTCTAGCTGGAGCTTAAACTGGTTTCAGTTCATGCTGGAACTGAAACTCCATTTCAGTCTCTGCGTGCAAGACCATTTCAGTCTCTGTGTATGATTAAGTTCTTTGTAAAATGTTATTGCAGATATCCCGTGATAGTTTTACTTGCGAAAGAATTGAATGAATGTGTTACGTTTTAGCCTCTCGTATGATCATAGCAGTATTACTTTTAGATAATTTACTGTCAGCATAATAGATAAAAAACTAGGAAGTTATGTTAAAGTGCAATTGCTTTATATATTTTTTAAAGCGCAAGTTGTTGATGTGGCACCTCTAAAGGTCTACGGCCCAACGGCTAAGCACCGAATTGCAGCAATGAAGCTTTAGATCCTCAACAGCTTTACATTTTGGAGAGATGCTTTACTTAAGCAAATAACCAAGCTGGTATAGGTACTTAGTTAATGAGAAAGTCAATGAAACAACCAACTAAACTTAGTTCAATCTTAATTTTTTTGTCTTCACAAAGAAAATGATTGTTTAGCCAAGGGATTGCAAGTACAATATATTAGCTAAAACTGTTTTACTCAGAACTGACATAGAAGCTGAGATATGAAATAAAACTGCAGGTTCAGCAGTTCTAAATTCCAAATATGCGGAAACTAAAATTTCTCTTTTTGTTGATGACTTCAACTGAAAAATCCGGACTAAAACTGGAACTATTCTAAAATGAGGACTGAAATTGAAACTGTTTGGCATCACCGACTGAAACTGAAACTGAAACTGAAACTATTTTGCGTCACCGACTGAAACTGAAACTGAAACTGAAATTAATTTGGACCGGCGACTGAAACTGAAACTAAAACTGAAATTATCTTGGGATGACGACTGAAACTGAAACTGAAACTGAAATGATTTTTGATATCTGACTGAAACTGAAACTGAAACTGAAATTAACTTAGGTTGTCGACTGAAACTGAAACTGAAACTGAAACTAAAATGGGCTACTGAAACAACACTAATTGTAGTGTTAGCTAGGTTTGTTAATAATTGTTAGTTGTCATTAGTATGTGAAATCCGGTTATAGATTGTCCCCCAGAGGCCTGCGTAAGTCACCCGGTTCAGGGTGCAGGCCCTCTGCAAAGGAGGGGTAGTCTGTCCTTATTCGGTTAGATCTCTAGGCCCAGGTTAAGAGGGTTGGTAACCTCATTTGCATAATTGCGATAATATGTTCTAGGAACCCAATGGTAGGTTACCAACCCAGGTTAGGTCTATAATTGTCGTCATTAAGTCTAGTTAGGCCTGTAAGGTATAAAATGGTATAAAATAGGCCTCAGTTAGTACTAGGTAGTCTATAGCCTGTAATAGTCAGTAATAATCGGTAGTATGTAACAGTATCCTGTTTAGTGGCCAGATTTGGGCCTTAACTGAATATTAGTCGTCAGTTATAACAAATAGGTTACTGCTCATATACTGGGTACTACGTAGTAAATAGATTAGGTCAGTTTAGCTGTAGTTTAGGTCTGTAGTGAAAGCTGAGTAGTGCCTACGTGACTCCATGCCCGTGAGAGGCTCGACCAGAGCCTCATTTGCATATTTAACCAAGTAGGCCGGAATGGCCCCAAGCTTGGTCCTCTCCGTTCGCCTGATCTTCAAAAACGTCAAGTTTCGTCTGTTTTCAACCTAAAACTATGAAATAACACATTACACGTTACGCAATACACGATTCGGGTCTTGAACCCGCACGTGAAAGCCAATCGGTCCGGACAATAGTTGCTGGGGTTCCAATCCCCACCACCTCTGTTTCTAATGGGTTTTAACCCATTTGATTCAGGTAGCCGTTCAGTCTCTCCGCTGGAAGCGCGTCCCGTTGCTACTGGAATCAGTCTACCAGTCTGTCTAGTTGGAGAAGCTTATCGTGGTCTATTTGTCAGTACCCTGCCCTGCCCAGTCGTTCTTATAGTCAGTAGTTCAGTGGATCCTGAAGGAGATCCTGGTCCTTTGTATCTGTTGGAGATCTGTCCAGTCAGCCCCGTTGGAATATCTGATTAGGTACTTGTTGGACGCATTTTGGTGCAGTCTGAGGCGTAGCGTATAGCGGAGACGAAGAGAGCTACCTGTTTCACTGTTGGGTCACCGTTTTGAAACCAAAACATCTCGGTCTACATTTGAACTCTAAAAGAATCATGTTCAGTGAAAGTGGTACAGCTTATGTCCTGATCCTCACCACTGAAGCCCCTCTATAAACCAATTGACAATCTGTATTTTTTGTATTAAACTTGAGATAATTATCTGAGGAAGCCGATCCGACCTTTCCGACAACTGCCGACACTCTCCCAGCCTGTAACTGTCATTGTCCATTCTAGAGACGGAACTCTTCTCGAAATTCAGTTATTCTGGGCAGTCAATTATACGGAGACGCCAGAGCAAAGCCAACCTCGCTCCCACTCGATTCGGATTATAAACAGTTGTTAATTAGCGTAACTTGTGTGTGTGGTCCCAAGAGTTATTGAAAGGGACAGAGTCACAGTAGAGGCTAGCAAAGAGCCTAAGAGCTGAGTTGAGTTGAAGCATATAGGATACCGGTTTGGTTTAGCCCATAGCAGCACTAGAGTGTGTTATACCTGAAGTAAGAGTACTGTAAAGACCCCGAAACCGGATAACCAGCCCTAACAGAGAAAGTACTAGTCAAACCAAACCTGAAAGGCAATTCTGGCAGACAGTATCTTGTATTACTGTTGATTGTAAAACCATAACTGCAGTGAAGTATTGTCCGCTGGAAGTTAGTAATCCTGTGTGTGTTCTATTTGTAATAATAAATAATTATCCTTTCAGCTGCTTCGGCTTTCGTGTACGTTTCAGAGATCCCCAACTCTATCCGTATTGAGGTTAGAGTTGAAACGACAGTCACCCATAGAGACTATAAATCCCGATTCCCCTGCCTAAAACGAACTCACCCCGTTAGACCCCATTTCAGGTCAGCTATTGAGCCCTGGTTGTCAGCAACCACTACAGCCGGAGCATCAATCTAAGCGAAGATCCATCTTTGCGTGCCGACCTTGACTCGTGTCTTGGATCCTGATCAGATCTAGTCTAGTCTAGCCTAGTCTATTCTAGAAGCCCTAAACAACTACAAACGACCCCGAACCAAGCAAAAGTTTATTGGAGACACAACCCCCTCCGATACACAGAAATCAGGCAAAGATCTGACAGAGTCTATTACAATAGTAATACAGCTGTTGCCAAACTTTCAGAAATTGGCAAGTACTGCTCTGAGCGGAGACGTTGAATTTTTGAAGCGGGATTATCCGGAGGGTGTTAAAATTCTGAAAGAACTTATTTCGGAAAATTTCGTCAAATTTCGTCTTGATTTGGGCCGTCAATCAGCAATACGTGCCAAAAATGAATCACCACCTTAAGGTGCTCGTATCGTTTTGTGCAGTGCTTCTGTGGTGACTTTTTAAACGCTATGACTTTCGCAATTGTAGGAGCTCGAAAGTGCTTTGTATATCGTTTTAAAGCGTATAATCTGTACATTCACATGTTTATACGAACCCAGCAAAATTAGAAAAAACTAGCAAAAATTTTCTGACATACTGACATCTGACAGGCTGAATACAGACCAAAACTTTTTGAACATCGATTTCTGAAAACTGTAGAATCAGCCAAAATTTCTTCTTGTGCCATGGTATGAAGGACATGCGGGCCGAGGCACATGTTTTGGATTTGCCTCAACCCGTCTCAATGTTCCAGAAAATCCAGCAAACGTGCAGTGACAAAAACTTCTCAAACTTGTACCTCCTTAGTGCGAATAGTGCGAATTTTTAGTCTGCCAAAATCACACGAATCCATTGAGTAGCTTTTGAGAATCGATGTTCAAAACAAAATAAGTGCAGTTTTGCCAAATTCGTCTTTCGGCCAAATCTTTAGCTAAAAGCAACGAATCCCTGGTAGTACGCAGTAGGGAAATGTGCAATTAGACCGAGTATCAATTGAGTATAAATAAGCCTAAATTGCCTGTAAGATCTGGCCGATATTTTGAAAAAACTGATTTCCTCGAAAATGACCATTTTTTGACCCCAAAAGTCGTTTTTGGTTTATACTGACTTTACCTACTGGAGATGTGTTCAGAAGTTGTAAAAGCAAAAATATTCATTTTAATGTCCTCTTTCCATCCATAACAACCAATCCGGTCCTACTGGGAGCCTAATGCCGAAAAACCAAAACTTTCTTATGTTTTGGCCTAAAAATATGGGGACTGGCACCCAGTATGTTAATGAGTACAAAATAATATATTTTGAAAGTTTCATCTAGTTTCATAAAGAATTGGAGCCTCGAAGCTCAAATTTACAAAAAGCGACGCCAGCACCCTGGGCGATTTTTCAGTTTTTCGATTTATGCAATTTTGAAAATTTTATTAATGTTCAAAAATTTTCAAAATTAATATTTCGTGGAATATACGTTTTAAATAAAAATTGAAAAAATTGATCCGGCGTACTACTTCAATAAACGTCAATGTAGAATTTGAGCAGGCTTTGTTGAAGTATCTATCTGGTCCTTGGAAGCACCTTGCCGTGGTGGACTGGCAGAACCTGTTTTCCCCTGGTCTTTCCGGAGAGAATGGCAACGAATGGCTTCCCATACCCTGGCTCCCGGTGGGGCCACAGCCCGAACACGGGAAACCCTCCGATTTAAGATAGCCCTGGCCTCCCAATGCCCAGCCGGATTTTTGCTTGGTGGCTCTGATAAACCAGCCTACTGGGGCCGCATACTTCTGATGGCTGGGGACATTGAGGAAAACATAGGAACCTGGACCCAAATGGCCCTGCCCGGTCTGCGACAGAAACGCTCCCAAGAACTGTGTCAGGTGTAACCAATGTAACCTATGGGTGCACCTGAAACCTTGCTCAGGACTAAATGCTTTCAGGGAATATCACACTGCCCGGTCTGCGCCAACCGCTCCAACCCTTCACCCTCAAATCCTTCCCCTCCGACTCCACCCCTAGCCTCCCGATGCACTGCTCCTTATCCCTACCCCGCTGCTACGGCTGCAGCTCTTACTGCTGCCGCAAGCACTGCGGCGGTCGCTGCCGCCGCTAACGCTGTGGCGGTGTGAAGTTTGACTATGCTGAACTTAGTAAAATGTTATTGTCTCCTTTTGACTATTAGGATAAGACTAGACTACAGGTGAATACCGGTGGTGTGTGATGCTGGAGAAATGGAGGATCCTGACCAACTAAAAGTCAACCCGGCGATTACAACGATTTATTAACTTTCGAGCAAAACTTGATGACAAAATTAATACAAAACATTAATTTTAACCAAAAACATAAACTTTGACAAAATACGAAAACCAACCACAAACGCCCGGCAGAAGCCGACAGTGCGACAAGGGAACTAGACAAAAACCCAAAAACAATCTCCCCAAATTCGAACCTAACCGTCGCTACCCAACCACTCTCGATCAACTTACACCCACAACTACACACAAGCCTACCCAATATGGCGAATCACAACTATTAGCTAATCAGACCCATGAATTTAGACAGAAGTGATGTAAAATCATTGAACGTTTGTCAAAATGTAATACTAATTCACTTAGGCTTGGCAGCTCGCATATAATTTATATCTTTCCTGTCGGTGCTAACTTCACATAATACCCCCTCTTTTGGCCCCGGGCGGCCTCGGACGGGTCCACTCAGTTAGACGACTAGGTAAAAAGAATGTTACTCACAGGTACCTTAGGTACTAGGAAAGATAAAACATTGTGTGAAAATTACGTAAAGATAAAAAGAAAAGACAGTGGTGAACATACACCATACCACGGTTGAGCACACAACTTTTCTAACATGTTAACCGGCCAACGGTAAAACTACTCGTAACTGAATCGAGACATTTTTGACAGACTAATGCGAAAACTTACTTACCTACTACAAAACCTACGTAAAATTTTCAAATTCCCGCCCGAGATCACCCAAGTACCAAAAGAGTAGGGTAGCACCGACAGGAAACAAGATCAGAAAAGAACAAAACCCACTATTAAAAATATCGATATATATGTGACAAGAAAAATTATTATGCAAGGAGATATTAAACAAAAATGCAAAAATTCGAAAATTGTACATGTAAGTAGCAGCCATAATGGAATGAAGTAGTATTAATAATGCCAAACAAAAAGATTACTAGATTAATGAAAACAAAACAATATAAAGTGATGCCATCAGAGAATTGCAATTTTCAAGAAAAAGAACCAGAAAAATTTTAAGGAAAGGTCGGAGAAAGAAGAAACCGTGTAACCGCTTTTAGTAGAAAACAAAGACAGAAAAGTGATAGAGAAAAACAAACTATACCAGCACCGACAGATACAACGGCTAAACCGAGGTAGCGGGCACCCTGACGAAAGAATAAAGAAAATGTAGTCAACTGAACCCCAATTTTAAAATTTGATCCTGCGGCTCCCTCCCTTCAAATCACAACCAAAATAATAGAACCCGAAAAGATCAATCACCAAGACACAGATTAAACAACAACAAAAATCACACAAAATAGGGTTGGGGGGAGAGCGTCACGGGTGTGCGAAGGAGGGGACACTGGCGGTTTACTCCCCAGCACCGCAAACTGTTGCTGTTACATTCATAGAGTCTTTCAACCAAAAGTCAATACGGCCGGATCCTACCAAATCAGACCGTAGCAGGCCTCGCCAGGCTTCCTGACCAGCTTCACGAAGTCCGACCCAAACCAAACCGAGCCAAAGGCACCCGGGACCAAAGCTGAGCACAAAGCAAATGGCCATGCGAGCCGTGGACGCTTCAGCCTGGTACCCCAACGGCGGTAGGTGGACCAAAAACACCAAACCCGAGTCCAGGAGCCAATAGACAGGCTCCAGGGGTAAAGACCCGTCAAGACCCCCAAAGGTCCGGACTATCCAACGGCCAATCCTGGCCAGCACAATCCCAAAATGGCAGCCATAAAGCAACAGGGCCTGCCACCAAAGTCCAACAGAGGCCAGGAAAGCCAGAGCAACGAGGCGCCAACGAAGATGGCAGCCAACCGCAGAGGCAACAAACCCCCACTAGCCGGCACGGCAACCCACAACTGGAAGCAGGACACTTCCAAAATCACAGAGGCGGCCAGGCAGGCCACAAGCACCAAGCGCCCAACCAGATAGCAATCGCACGACGCACAGTGCGCCAAAAGTCCAAAAGGAACGGCCAAACCAGCCGAACTCAAAACCATCGGCCAGCAGACCAACCAACCAATGCCAGAACCTGGCCAACCCAAACATCCAGAGACCTGCTACGAAGTGGAACCAGTAGAATCCGGCCCCAAAAGCCACCGTCCAGAGGTCATGGCAGTAGAACACCGCGCCAGACCTGCGCACCAAGCAATGGGCGGTAAAGTCAATTCCCGAGCCATCCAGCACATAACCTGGGGAGCACACTAGGCACCAAGAATGGGGGGTCGGCACCGGCATAGCACAGAAAAAGGTTACAGGATTAACTAAAACACATAAAAACAAAAATTAAGGCAATCATATAAAGCACATAAGTATCATGATTAGCAAATGGCAAAAATTAACAAAACAAAATACTGACGATACATAATTATAGCCCCACCTATGACTTTAGTAGCTCCAGAACCAACTGGAGAGACGCAGCCCCGCTTAGCGGAGGAGAAACCCCATAGGCCTGTGCTTATCAAAGAGAATCTCAATTCTAAACTAAATGAAACGGAATCAAAAAGGAAAGGAATGTTAAGGAGCATGCGGCCCACCTCACCCGGTGTGTGGAGACTGGAGCGGCCCGCAACTTAACACTCCAAAAGAGAGTG
The DNA here is from genome assembly GCA_030248195.1 of Trissonchulus latispiculum. NCBI lineage: Eukaryota > Metazoa > Nematoda > Enoplea > Enoplida > Ironidae > Trissonchulus > Trissonchulus latispiculum. The sequence goes on from JASAND010015835.1 coordinate 21,334, forward strand.
TGGAAAAAGGTAGGAGCACCAAGAGTTAAAAGTTGTAAAAAGGTTAAAAAGAAAAAGTCCAATCTGCTGTGTGGAATTTAGAAAAAGCAGCGAAAAGCAGAAATTAAAGTGTATTCCAGTGAAAAGGTGAAAATTCAAACGAGATATAGTCAAGAAAGTTGACTTCAAAGTATCAAGATGAAATATTCATGCGTACTAGAATCAAAGAAGGAAGGAGAAACTTGTTTGAATCATTGACAAAACTCAAAGGATCTAATAAATAGAATACTCAAGTGAACAAAAATTTAGAAATTAAATCAAGAGACCAAAAAGAAAAGAAATTTATCAAAGAAGTCATCTAAAAGAGTCAAAAATAAAACGACCTACGTCAAGACGTCAAGAAGAATAACCCACACAGCAGATAAAAGTTAAATGCAAAAATAGTAAAAAGAAAAGAAAACGGAGAACCCTCCACTCCCCCGTGATAAAACAGGAAAAGATGAAAGAAAAAGGTGAAAAGACTTTTAAGCACCAAATTTAGCACCAACCCGTAATATAAAAGGTGCAAGAAAAACACAAAAGAAAACTGCATGAGAACTTAGGGCGGGACGATCTTAGCAATCGCCGCCCGATGAGCCCGCTGCCGCTCATTCCAAAGATCTTCCATTTCACGATTCAAATATGGGAATAATTCAGCGCGCAGAATCATCATAACCTTGCCGAGCCAGTTGCGATTCTGTTTCTTATGCACGAGAATGACCTCGCTGATAATCTGATTATGAGACAAATTATTCAATTGATGTTTATTCAACCCAATTCCCCAATATGGGTCATGGGTTGCTTCAACCAGCAGTCGGCAACCAGAATCGCGCAAAAAATGTACAAAATCTGGGCAGGACTTGGCCTTAGCACGAAGAACCTCTAGCATAACAAACGCCCGCACGTGCATATCTTTACCTTGCCACATTTTGCTGATGACCGAATCAGGTGGCAACCAACCCAGAATTTGTTCAGCCGCAAATTTGCAGTAGAATGGATTCAACTAACTGCGCGCTGGCCTCAGCCGGGGCGTGCCAGCGAGCGAAAAAGAAAAGTTTCCGAAATTGGTAAGCTTGCTCCGATGTTTGAAAATACAAACCCCACAATTCAACCCACCCGTTTGCACCCGGAACCTCCTTCGGCTCAAGACGAAACATATTAGAAGTCGGGTCATAAGCACCTTGAAAACTAGCAATCGGGTGAAAATAATTAAAATTTGATGTACGCATCAAAACATGTCCCTAACATTCGTCCGTGACTTCCTTCGCCACCTCGACCATTTTCTGAGACCGAACTTTCCAAACTCTAATCAAATCTGCCGACTGCTGGAAGCGCGAAACAGATGGATAAATATTGAGAAATGGAAAAAATTGCGAAACAAGGTCAGCTAACGCGGCAACTTTGTAAGGACCAAAACCAACAACTTGAAACGATTCAAAAAGGACTTCACCATCGCGCAGAATAGCAGGAAATTTGATAGAAAGTTTCCAATATTCAGGTTCTTCCAACTGAATACGGTACGAAGGATGCGAAAGAGGCTCCAATGTGTCCCATTTGATAACCGGAATCGCCTCAGGAAAAAGAATATTTATAACATTGAAATATTTTTCCATTGAAGAATCAGTCAAAGAAAATGGGGGCATATCTCAAGGTCCTCAAATAATTATCCCAATAGTTGAAAGAAGTCGAAAAATTGGGATTCAGAAGTGAAGAATCCACTTTTGAGCAAAAATCAGGTAAGGTCACAACCTGCCACTCGAATTCTGTGGATGTCGCGGTGGATTCGCATAAAAACGAGGAACCGGTTTTTCCACCAAATAACGCGCCGAATACTTGTACAAAACTGACTTCGAATTTGCAGGATGATCCCAAGGGGCCGCCGAACATTTAAACTGCTGATTTAAACTCGCAAAAGACAAAAAAGTGTTCATCAGGCCACCGAACCGTGTGAGACGATGGCAATGTTGCAGGATCTTTCAATGAAAAAATCTGCAAAGGAATATCCAATTTCAAAGGAGGATGATGTTCGTCTTTGTGAAGTGGAAAACCCCGTTTAGCATACCTAGGGTCGGTCGACAAAGGTTGGGAGGCCTTTCTGAGCCTCCGCAGATACGGAAGTCCCAGGTTGTCCAGAAATGGACGAGGCCTCGTCCGAGCTAAAACGTACCGTAGTACGTGAAGCCAGGACTGAAGATGAACGAGAAGGGTGATTTGTGTCCGATGTAGGAGCAAAAATAGGGTCGAGAGACAATCCCAAACCTGCAGATGGAGTGCCGACAGGCGGGACGCCCCCTTGCTCCGGAAAGGTCGAATCTGGAAAAGCAATTTGCAAAAGTTGAGGCATAGAAAAATCAGCACGCGACATCAAAACATAAACTATTTCAATAGCATCCCATGGGGCTGGATGACCAATCCAAAGAGATAAAATTTCCTTCGAAAAACCAAACGAAGCGAGGACCGCAAACTGAGAGTCTGTTGAAATTTGAGGCATGCGGTGCCAAAATGCATCCGAAAAAGAAGTACGAGCTGCAACGGGTAATGAGCCCAGACCTGGAGTACGATAATTTAGATGCGGCATATACCAAGCAACATGTGAATTTGTCCGCCTGTTGTAAATTCGGTTGATTCTGCACGTTCCAGATAGGGACTGTGGGGGAAGGGGAGGGAGAGGTAGGGGCGGAATGGGAGGAAGGACGGGGAAGGGACATACGCAAAGGACAACTCATGCGCGGCTGAAAAGTAGGGGGGGTGGGGGCCAAAAAGCGGCCAAAGTGGCATAAAATCGAAAATTTAGGGGGTCCCCCCACCCATCGTCGGAACCCCCCAGATTTTTTGCCCAGCCACACCTATGCCCCAAATCGAGTTTTTCGGGCACTTATTTAGATGGGGGGGGGGGGGGGGCCGCCGCGATTTTTTCGCCTTGGTCCCCCCTTGGTTCGAAAAAATTTTTTGTCTCCGATTTGGCTGAGAAGTTGCCCTTAGGGTAAATCGAGGTCGCTGATTTCAAAAATCGAATCGAGAGATCGATCCGATCGATCGATCGATCAGTAGAATCGATCGATCAAAATCGATCAAAAATTTTTTTGACATAATTTTCGCGAAAATTCGTCCCTAGGCTAATTCGGGGGCGCTGATTCCGAATCTGCAGTAGAAATTTCGATCCGAGCTGCCAAAATCGAGTTATTGTCGAATTTTTGAAAAATCGATGAAAATCGATTTTTGCGGGCGAATGATCGATTTTTAAGAAATTTCGACTGCAGATTCGGAATCAACGCCCCCGGATTACCCTAGGGACGAATTTTCGCGAAAATTGGTGACAAAAAAATTTCTGATCGATTTTGATCGATCGATTCTACTGATCGAGAGATCGATCGGATCGATCTCTCGATTCGATTTTTGAAATCAGCGACCTCGATTTACCCTGGGGGCAACTTCTCAGCCAAATCGGAAACAAAAAATTTTTTCGAACCATAAGGGGGGACCAAGGCGAAAAAATCGCCCCCCCCCCCCATCTAAATAAGTGCCGTTTTTCGGCCCTCCCCCTCCCCTCCCTCATTTTTGCCAGACCCCCCTCCCTATTTTTTCAAACCCCCACCCCCACTTTTTTCGCCAGCCACACCTATGCCCCACCCCACCCAAAACCGGCTGATCCCACCCATAGGTGTACCTTGAGAAAACGTTGGGGGAGGGGGTAACCGAAATTAGGGTGGGTGGGGTCAGCCGTTTTGAGGTGGGGTGGGGTCCGGAAAAATCGAATTTGGGGGGGGGTAAAAAATTTTTTGATCAAAAATTTAGAAAAAATTCGCAAATTTGCTGAAAAAGCGTTATTTCCAACTAAAAATCAAAAATATTTCTTCATTTTTGCTCATTTATTCGAAAAAACTTGGATTTTTTGCAAAAATTTCGATTTTTTTCCAAACAATTACGAATTTTTACTAATTTTGAGGCAAAATTTTTAAAATTTTGAGGGTGGGGTCTGGCAAATTTGGGTGGGTGGGGTCTGGGATTTGGTCATTTGGGGGTGGGGTCTGCCTCCAAAATTTCGAGGGTGGGGTCGGCACTTTTCCATTTGGGGGGGAGGGGTTCCCCCCCCCCCCCCCCCCCCCCCCCCCAGGTACACCTATGACCCCACCCACCCAAATTTCGGCTGTCCCCACCCCCAACTATCACCCATAGGTGTAACGGAGATTTGGGGTGGGGGAGGCGCCCCCCCCAACATTTTCTGGGGGGGCCCCCTCGGGCGACCCCCCCCAACCCCCCCAGGACCCCCCCAACCCTCCCCCCAAAAAATTTTTCATTTTTTATGCCAAAAATCGCATTTTCAGCCGCTTCTAATGATAAAAAACATCTAACCATAAAGTAATTTTAACATTAGACAGTGGTTTTAAACTCCAAAACTTGATTGCCAACATGTTTCCAAGTCCAAAATAAGGACAATATTGAGTCATAAGATCCATAATACAGTTAAAAACGTGTATTTCTCATAATAATAAACAGTTTAAGCCAAAAATTTGGACATTTTTGAAAATTTTTTCAAAATTTACCCAAAAAATACCCAATTTTTGGCCATTTATGCGCGACTACCCCCCCCCCCCCCCGGGGACGGCCCCCCCCCCCCAAAAAGTTTTGGGGGGAGGGTTGAAAAAGGCTTGGGGGGGCTACCCCCCCCCCCCACCCCCCCCCCCCCCACCTTACACCTATGCTTTCAAGTGAACTGCAGCGGTGGGCCAACCTAAAGGGCTATACATAGGGTCTAGTAGTATATACCCTCTAAAGAATTTAAGAATCGCAACTTTTTTTGCGCCTCAGCTGCGCAAGATCGCCGCAGTGGCGCCGCAAAGTCGGCTCTGAGCGAAAAGTGACCATTTTTGTGGTTATCGCTCAGGTCGAACGTTACGAGCTGGAGCTGATTTCTTTATATATTCAGAAATTACATATATTGAACTAACTAACGGTTCAGGTTGCGTTTCTCTATCTCTTCCCTAGCGACCACAGTGGCCCGTCAAAAATGGCGAGGAATTCGAAAAATGAAAAATCGAAATTTCTCGCTATCTATTCAACTTTGAATGCTCAAACCTTCCATACAATGTTTTTCTGGCATGGAGAATCGATTCCCTCAGTCAGTTTTACCGTCAGACCCACCCATCTTCTGGGCTGGTTCCACTTTGCCGTCGGGAGGGTCAAGTCGGAAACCGCTTCCTAGTGGTCCATAGTAGGCTTTACCTGGCTGTAGAGTGCTGTGGTGGGGTGGGGCGGGGACTTAGGCGATTTTGGGTCAAAAATAAAATTTTTTAAACGTGGTCAAATTTGGTATCAAATGAAAGCCCTATGGTATCAAATGAAAGCCCTAAGTGAGCTGAGCAACTTTTGTCATAGAACTGCGTATCCAAAGTGGCTGTAGAGTGCTGTGGTGGGGTGGGGCGGGGACTTAGGCGATTTTGGGTCAAAAATAAAATTTTTCAAAAGTTTTGAAATTTGGTATATATCAAATGAAAGCCCTAAGTGAACTGTGCAGCTTTCGCCATGGAACCATCCACCAAAAGTTGCTGTGTCGGATTTATGCCTTTACTTTCTCAACCAGGACCAACACACATGCATATTATCCCCTTTTGTGCGGAGCATTTATTGTTACTTGTAATTAAAAACTTTTCGCAAAAATTCCGTTTTTTAGAAAAAATGGCCAAGTTGGTTCTAATATTGGAAATTTTTGGCTGTAAATACTTCTTTTTAGCAAGATCGCAATTTTTTTAAATTTTGAAGATAATTTTTTACCCCCTCCCCAAATTTGATTTTTCCTGGCCCCATCCCACCCAAATCCGGCTGACACCACCCCACCACCCTAATATCGGCTACCAGTAGCGTAGATACAAAAAATTTTCAGGGGGGGGGCGGTTTGGACCGAAGTCCGGGGGGGGGGGGTAAAAAATTTTTATTTTTTGCTCAACAATTGTATGAACACTAAGCACAAAATTTCTAAGGTTCTTAGCTTGAATAGATCGTAGTCGAAAGCGGCATGTTAAAACCCAAAAGGGGGGTCTGGGGGGCGGAGCCCCCCAGAAGTTGAGAAAATTTTTTAATTTCACCACTAAAACGCTATTGAAACATTGAATTCTTTGCATTATATATTATCAATTCCCAAAGCAAATTTTGTAGTTTAATTTGCTATATATTTTCCACTTTTATATATAGTAACTACGAAAACTAGATGCTCCCATTATGTATATACATGGGCGCACCCAAGGGGGGGTTTGGGGGGGGGGGGTTCCGACCCCCCCCCCTTTTTGTCCGACCCCCCCCCCGGGAATTTTCGGGGAGAAAGCAAAAATTCAGCTATTTTTAGTGTATAAAATTAAAAATTATGAAAATTTTTCGCGCCTTTCCATTACGGCTTTTTTCAAAATTTCAAAAATTTTCTCAACTTCTGGGGGGCTCCGCCCCCCAGACCCCCCGCGTCGGCTCATGACGACTCCTAAATCTCGTCATTTTTGTGGCTCCCAAAACGAACTCTTTATTGAAAATTTCGCCGCCGCCACCCCTCCCCCTCAGCGTAAACGTTTTCAAAGAATAGAAAAGTTTTCAATGAAGTTCAAATGCACTAATTTTGGGGGTATTTTAATACAATTTCTTTGTGTTTATGATAATTGTAAACGCCCGCGCGCGGGCTTAATATTTTTATGCTGCCAATTTTTTGTCTGGGGGCAAAACCTTGTGGGGGGGGGGGCCGCCCCCCCCCCCCCCCCCCCCCGTATCTACGCTAGTGTCGACTACTCCTACCCCCATCTGTTTCTCAGGGTATATACACCTATGGGTTGGGGGAGGGGTAAGCTATGGAAAGTTGGTGGTTGACCCGCGAAATATGATGGGGGTACTCCCTTCCCCGAGCCATATATAGGTGTGTGGGTGTGTGGGTGGGCAAAACAATCAGGGGGGGTGTCGGCCAAAATGGCCAAAAACCCCTTAATTTTCGATTTTTTGCCATTTTTTTCCAAAAATCTGGGGGGGGGGTAGCAAAATTGGGGGTGGTCGCCAAACTTTGTGCCCCGAACCCCCCCCCACGAATTGGGACCTCAGAAAATCCAAATTTTTTTGTATTTTAACCCCCCCCCCCTGGTGAAACTGTGTATACACCCGCTCACTGTTTTAAGCAATTTAATTGGCTCCCTTTTTGGCTCCAAAAGGGCCGGGGGGGGGGTTAGGTGGGGCCGAAGGTTGGGGGGTGTATATATGTCGAAAATTCTTGAGGGGCAGGAGAGTATTCCCCAATCCCACCCCCTCGTGCAACTGCGTTTACCCGTCCGCCAACCAAAATTTCCGGTGAAACTATATATGCCCTTTATACCAAAAACTCGGACAGTTTTGAAAACTTTTGCAAAACTTCCACTAAAACACCAAGTTCTTGTCCAATTTTTAGTGCCGTTGGCGCGACTACCCCCTTCCCCTCCCAATTTTTGATGGTGGTTTGTAAAAATGGCTGGGGGGGGGTTCGGTTGCCCCCCATCAACCTCTCCACAATTATATATACACACCTATATATATATGATTCTAGGCTTAGGAGGATCTTTTGACTTGCATACACTTACACTTCAGAATTTTTGGGTAGTAAAAAGTTTCGTAGACACTGAAACACGCAAACAAGTGGCAGCACAGAATTCAGTGCATTCAGTGCGTCCTATTAGAGTTGGATTTTTCCGGAACAAACAGATTGCCGGAAACAACCTTTTTCCGTTTTTTCCATTTTTTCCCTTTTTTCCGGTCCCCCCAAAATTCACCAATGTGTTAAAATTTGTGTGATTTCATGTTTCTGCATGCATAAAAGCCGTTTTCAACATATTTAATAGCCCCACCGCGTAGTGCGCACTTTATACAAGCGGTTACAAAGGTTTCAGTATTGATTATATACAGTAATTAATTTTTTCAGCAGACAATACTGTTGAATAAACAGCTGGTGACTTCTGTATACCTTGACGGTTCTGCTAGACCTGATCTGTGGTTTTCGTAGGCAGTTTTGGCTGGGCACTGTTAGTCATGGAATTGTTAGGTCTACCTGAGTTACGCAACCACACATTCCATGGCAAAAAATCTTAAATCCCAGAATTAGCTTAAATTTATGGATATTGTCTTATTAATTCATTATATAAATAGTGTTTTTGATAGTTTCTTAATGTTCTGATTTCATAAATTAACTTTAGAACATGTCTCGAATATTTTTCCATTTTTTACGATGCTTCGAAGAAACCCAAATACAATTTAGTCAGATTTCGCATACCCCACGGCCCCACCTACTATGACCCACGGAAAAAGCTGTAAATAACGAAAGGAAAAGTTCAGAAAACATATTCCGCTGTAGAAATCGTTAAAATAACACTAGGAATATTTTTCCATCCCATCGGAAAAAAACGGAAAAAACCTTTTTTCAGTACTACTTTTTTCCGCGCCCTTCCCTATGTCCTATATATATATATATATATATAATATATATTATATATATATATATTAGGGATGCACCGGGGCCTGGCCCCGGCCCCGGCACCGGGGCCAGGCTCCGGCCCCGGTGGTCAGGCCACGGTCCCGACCGGGGCCAACAATTAGCAAAATTTTGGAAATTTTTTACATTTATTGAGCAAAAGTTTGAAATTTGGAAAGCCAACAAGTGTTGCAAATCGTTATTTTCCCACCGATTTGAATGAAAACGATAGTAACGTTTGTATATCAGAAAGTATTGCAAAATTTGAATTTTCAAGAAAATTTTTAAAAATTTTCGATTGGGACCCCCAATTTCCAGGCCTCGGCCCCGGCCCCGGTACCAGGGCCAAGGTGGCCCCGGCCCCGACCGGGGCCACGATGAGGTCCCGGCCCCGGCCCCGGTAGTGGCGGCCCCGGTGCATCTCTAATATATATATATATATATATATATATATATATATATATATATATATATATATATATATATATAACTGCTGCTGTTCTTTCCGTCTTTGTGAAGATTGTGGAGATATTTTGCCTCACATCTTTCAAGTTCACTTGAACTCCCCGTTACAATTTCAGCCTTTCAATTTGTTTGTGATAATTTGTTTCGTAATTTTTAGAAATTTTCCTTCACTTTTTTAAATCTTTCGGCCACAACGTATGTATTGCTGTTGCGTTTTCAAACAGTTTTTTGTCAAAAATCAGCATTTCTTCTGTTATAAAAAGTTTTGTAGACACAGACAATGAAAACAAGTGGCAGCACAAAATTCAGTGCATCCAGTGTGTCCTTTGGCTGCTGTTTTTCCGTGTTTTTGAAGCTTTTGAAGATATTTATTTTCCTTAAATTTAACTCTATTTAACATTAAACTATTTAAAAGTTAATTTAAATATATTTCTAACTGCGGTGCGCCTCCTTCACAATACAGCCTTTCCATTTGATTCTGTAATTTGGGTCTAGGTGGGAGTACTTACGTCAGAAGAAAGCCCATTTAGAGGTCTACAGACGATTAGGTTTGCAGTAATTTTCAGCCAACTTCTCGCACGTCCGGTGGCCCTATATACCTGTTTTTGCCGATTTTCGACTGAAATCGGTCAAATTTTGTATGTCATTTCGCAAACCTTTCCATACTGATTGCGCAAAACCTGGGAGGGGGTTACAGTCATTTTTAGTACATATATACAATACGTATGTGTACCAACTGCGACAGAAAATTTAGAAATGTTGCTTTACGTTTTCAAATATTTCGTCCACTTTTGCGTTTACGCTTGTAGACTGGTTTTTTCATCCAAAATCTGCATTTTTCTTAAAATAGCTTTGTGGACAGACTCTGTAGCACTTGTTCCGACGGGGTTCCCCCCACTAGTGGGGTGAGGGCGGGTGTCCCCCCACCTCCCCACCCCCTCCTTTTTCCCTAGAAAAAGCCCGTCCTTCAGTAGTGGGCACATTTGGGTAATCTTTTACTTTAGGGGGTAAAACGGTTTTTGATGAAAAATATTCGACCAAATTTAGCGAAGATTTGCCTATGGGGGTTTTCAGGGTTGGCGGTTTCAGTTAAAAAAATAGAAGTTTTAATTTAGCTCTCAATCCAAGACCTCTATGGCCTCCCAGTTTAGCGGGTAGAAAGGTTTTTGGTGAAAATATTCGACCATATGTGTTTAGCAAAAATTTGCCTACGGGAGTTTTCGAGTGTGGCGTTTTCAGTAAAAATAGAAATTTTAATGTAGCTCTCAATTAGTGACCTCTATGGCGCCGAACCCTGTTTAAAGTTTTTCAGAATTTTTTATTTGGGGGGCTAAAATACAAAAAATTGCATTTTTAGGCCATTTTTTGGATTTTTTGAGGTCCCAATTTTGGGTGGGGGGTTAGGCGGTTAGGGGGGGTTGCCCCCATCACGTTTCGCGGGTCGACCACCAAATTTCCAGAGCTTACCCCTCCCCAACCAAAATTTCCGGTGAAACTACGGGTGTATGTATAAACGCCAGGGTAGGAAGGAAAAGCAAGAGGATTGGCATGATGCTATATAAAGCAGATATCAAATTTCTGGCATTTTTTAGAATTTTGAAAGTGGGGGGGGGCTTCGCCCCCCCCCCCCCCCTAGGGAGGGGGAAGTGGGGGGGGGCTTCCGAAAAGTGGGGGGGGCACCCAAAGGTAAAATTTACCGAAATTTTTAGCGAAAAATTACCATTTTTAAAGTAAAAACGCAAAAAATCGCTGTTTTTAAGCTTAAAATGAGCTTATTAGTCCATAAATTAGCTAAAAATTGAGAATTTTTGAAAATTTGACCTCAAAAACCTAATTTTTTGACACTTTTGGGCGACCCCCAAAAAAGTGGGTGGGGGCTTGCCGAAAAGGGGGCAGGGTTTTTTTTTGAAAATCGGACCTGCGTAAATTTTGCGTATTTTTGTTTTCGAGTGCGTATTTTTAATTTCGACTGCGTAAAATTACAAAAATCGCTTTTCAACGTAATAAAAGCTATACACGCATTTAGCGTCGAATTAATGCTGTTTTTAAGAGTTTTAAACAACGTTAAGAATCGTAGCTCGAGCTTAAATTGCGTGCTCTCTCTGTGGTGTAAGAGTATGAATGAATAGGTCCCGAAAAATAGATACGCAGGGGGTCTGGGGGGCGCAGCCCCCCAGAAGTTGAAGAAAATTTTAAATTTCGGCGTAAATTTGCTCTTAAAACTTTGACTTCTTTGCCTTTAACAGTTTAATACTTAAGCCAATATTTGGTTAGACAAATAGAGTTACTGTTCCCTTGATTGAACACATACGTATATAAGATTTTAATTTATATACTATATATGTCAAATCAAATAGAAAGAAAAGCATCGCATGGTACAACGTGGGCATAGGCAGAAAGTATAATCAACTGTAGACGGAAGGAGAATCGAAGAGATATGCGGGGGGTCTGGGGGGCGGAAGCCCCCCAGAAGAAGCCAGAGCCAAAACTACGGTAAATTGTCTCAAGAAATTAATTTAGAGCACTCTAGAAATTCCTACTGCCGAATTTTTCGGATGCGTATTTTGGTGCGTATTTTTGTTTTTGACTGCGTATTTTTAAGCTCGACTGCGTAAATACGCAGTATTTTACGCAAAAAAAAACCGTGGTGGGGGGGCTCCGAAAAGTGGAGGGGGAACCGAAAAGTGGGGGGGGCCACCCCCCCCCCCACTAAAAAAATGCCAGAATTTGGATACTGTGTTCCCAAAACCTCCTGGGCTAGGTTTTCCTCAAATTCTGGGGTTAAATAAAACTTTTTCCCACGGGGTCGAAACCACGGGTGTGAGGATCGCTAGAACAAAGTGGTTGGTCGGACAGTAAAACTGACCTCAAATTTGAATTCTATGCCATTAAAACCCTCTATAAGTCGTTTTTGTTGACATATATATGCCTTCAAATAAAAATAGTCCCACGGGCTCACCTCCCGAAAACCGGGTTCGGCGCTATAGAGGTGGCGGATCGAGAGCTGCATCAAAATTTGTATTCTTACTGAAACCGCCACCTTCGAAAACCCTCGTAGGAAAATTTTCGTTAAATTCGGTAGAATATTTTTCATCAAAAACCTTTTTATATACCCCCTGAAGTGTAAGATTACCCAAATGTGAAGTGTAAGTGAACTAACCTTTTAGCAAGGATATACCGCTATTACCTAAATTATTGGAGCAACTCCATTTCACAGTCATTACCAAACACCACTCCAATCGCCTGTGTTATCACTACGCATGTGTGCATACGTTCTTAGTATTTATTTACGCATGTTAATAGGAAATATCGATTGCCTAAGAAGATGACTGAACAAACTCTGTCTGACGAGTTACTTTCTTTGAGTGACATCTACGGAGATTCTGTTATTATTAATGATCTGCCAGATGGGTGAGTGAGTATACGTACGTATGCAAATGCTGCTATGTTCTGGCACTTTTGAGGTCTAGGTCTTGTGGTTCTTGTCTTGCGGGACAGAGCGAAGTTTTGTTTAGAATCTAGCCTTTTTAACCTACAATAACCTTTTAAATTTTTAGCGTTTTTACATTTACGCTTATTTGTTCAATAAAAATTATTAAATTTCTAAATAAAGCAAACCAGCATTGACTTGAAGTCATAGATGTGCTGACCAAACTGAGCTTATTCCAAATTTTTCAAATTCTTTCTTTGTGGGGGGGCTAAAATTTTTCATACATTTTCTTTCTAGTATTGCGCTATTTTATAGTATTCGCAGCAAAGATTACGTTATAGTTCAAAAATAGCAATTTAGTGTGAAAATACAAACATTGAGTAGACATTTCCGAATTTTTTAAAATTTGGCCCTCTGTGCGAAGTCTTGAGCAAAATTGATCCCAAAGGAGCACTCACTTTTCGAGAAAAGATCGTTTAATGGCTATGGGGAGGGGTCAACCCTTTATAAAAAACCCTTCCATCCACTAGCTACGTAAGATAAAATAGTCTAGCTGAATTTGCACCTTTTGCTGAACTATTTAAGATTAAGGTGAACATGTTACGGTCCTAGAATTCGGGAAAACTTGAAATTTCCGAATTCTAGAAATAGGTAAGCAAATCGATTTGATCACAAGTTTATTTAGGCTTCTTTTAGGAATTTCTCGTAACCGACAGGAAAATAGCCTTATAAATTCAGCTCAAGAAATCCAGTTTGCCACTGATTGGCACAAAAATCTTGAAGTTCTCTTTCAGTAAATAATCCCTGGTCTTTTCCATTTATCCCCCAATGCTACAATGTTCAAACTTGAGCAATCTATCTAAAATTTGGTGTGGGTACGCATGTTTTCGACCATGCTGAGTTCAAATATTAAATTAGGTAGATTAAATTGATCTAAGAGTTTTAGCACAGTGCTACTTAACACATTTTATTGCTCAATGGAATTATGTACAGAGTGAAATGTGTTGTGAAAATTTTAATTGAAGAGCCTCGTGAAGAAGGACATTGAAGAATCAACGATTTTCTTGAAGTAATTTCTTTGTGAACGTGCCTCGTTTGGTTAAAATTGAGTTTGGATTTATTCTTCAACGTAGGCATATATATGCAAACTGTAAGCTTGCGAATTGCATTTCAGTGTACGAGTTGTGCCTGAAGGTCAGTGCAAGCGCATTTTTTGTTGCTAGCTATTGCTTCCAATTATATTTTCTAGGTGCAGTTACTCAGCAATGTCCTGCCAATCTCGCCGCGTTTCACAGCGGTTTTCTCTCAGTTCTGAAAGATTATCTTACGTGTTCTTGCAAGTATATTAAGTAACAAGCACATGAAGGCCTTAAGATACCATTTTTAACAAATAGAGTATATACTGAGAATTTGGACCATTTATATTTTATATATATACGTATGTGCTGCTTCTTTCAGTACCGATCACTCATTCCAGTGACCATCCCAACGTCGGGATGATGCTCAATTTCAGAGGACTATTTGTTTCGATTTAGCGAAATATGATTTTCGATTTGTAGAGGGGACAGAGCAGGAACTGAAAACATTTTTGTCCTCGATTTACCTATGAACCTGTGACCAAATACACAGAAATTTTTGACAAACGAGTTGGCCAACGCTCGTTTCACTTCAAAAAATTAGAAACATGAGTTTCTAATGTTCAAAGTTAAGTCAAATTTACCGGAAATATATTCAAATCCATGTCCGCCAAATTTGAATTCAGTCGGCTAGGTTTCGAGTAAATTGTGTATAGTAAACATTGGCCTGAGCTCTTCTACAAACTGAAAATGTTTGCCGAATTCTGGAATTATATAATCAATACAGATATGCTCATTTCTAGAAATAGGCCAGACGCTTGCCTATTTCTACATAGAAGTGAGCTAGAATATTGCCGATTTCTAAAAGCCGGCAATGCTGCTGCCGATTTCTAGAAGTCGGCAATGCTGCTGCCGATTTCTTGAAATGAGCGAAATTGCTTGCCGATTTCTATAATTGAACGCAAAATTGAACTGAACCACAATTGAACGCACCAAAACAACACTACTCTTGAGTGGCGTAGATAGGTCTTTGTTTATGTTCCAACCAAAATTTGAAATTGTGGAGTTTCTATGTGGCTGGCTATCTAAATCTGGTTATCCAGATTTGAAGGAATTTTTCGCTGCCCATTACTATATACGTTTATTTTATTCATTCGTATTTGTTTTAGAGGCTATTTGATCTCCATGGAAGTTCCTATTTCCCCAGCGAGTGAGCCATGTTATGCGTTTGGTCTTTTGGAGATACAGTGCGGAGCCAAGGTTGTTTATTCGTTCATTCTTACTAATAACTGCAATTGTACTGAACGGTACTGGTCATAATATGGAAGTTTTTGAGTATATATTTTCAACTTGATTCTAAAGTTCGCAAGCACAAACTGTGTTTGCGCGTAGTTTGCTGGGACGGTCAACTGAGGTGTTTATCGTGCGGAAGGTAATGCTTACGTTGCAGGCGCGAACGACTGCAATTTACTGGGCTTTTTTATGCGACAAAGTTAGGATGTGGAAGTGGGGGAGGGGAATCCAAAGTGGTCTTAAATTGTGAAAAGTGCAGTAAAAACTTTTCTACATTGTGCTACTGCTACGTATAGCTGTGCTAAAAAGTGCGCAAAATGAGTTTGAGTACCAAAGTAGACGAGTTTGACCAAGAAATAAGTTTTTGAATATTGACCAAAAATCCTTTAAAATTTGGCATTTTCTGGGAAGCTTTAAAAAGTGGGATGGGGTCGAGGGTCTTTCTCCCCACAGTAGAAAAAGCCCAAATTTAATATTACTAAGTTTTCGCCGTCGTTGTCATTATCCTATCCGCGAGGTCCACAAGGGCCCTAAGTTTTGCCTGACTCTATTAAGCATAGCTGACACTGCTTTCGCTGCCGCTTGAACATCTCTGGATAACGGAAAGCTGAAACACACGTACCATTACAGCAGTGCACAGTATCTTTCGACACTCAGTGGCAATTGCGGCAAAGCGATAATGGATAACGTGTGAGAAAATGTTAAAATAATGTGAAAATTTTTGGCGAAACTCTCACTTTCTGTGATAAGTTTTTTGAGCGCGTTACAGACGAAAGAAAATTGCAATACATTCATAGGAATTCTATTAATGTGTAGAGTGCGACTATGTATCTATAAGCCGTTTCTGTAGCTGTTGCCAATGGTGCAGGAGAATCCAAAATGTTTTGCAAGTCGTGGTTTTCTTGACTCAAAAAGCACGATTTTCCAATTTTTTACTATTAATTTGAAAAATCGCCAAAAATCCGACAGTCAACAGAATTGTACCAGCAGGGTTATTTGCACTCTAATTCTCAATGTGTGTACAAAGTTGTTGCGCTGTATCTTTTATACAGTGAAAAACTTTTAAACCTTTTTATTTTCCGGAGATGGTCGAAAAATCGGCAAAAAAGCTAAATCGGATTAAGTTAGCAAGGCGGCATATGGACGGTCCCACAAACGTTAGACCTTTCTTACCCGCGGGGCCAGGGTTGGGAGTCTCGGTCTTGCCGGAAATCCGAGACTTGGATGCCCGGTATCGGTCGTGACCATCCAAATGTCTCGCTTTGGATGGAGACAGGAAATCTTTGAAACCATGAAATTTCGGCAAACATTGCAAATCAGTGTTATGAAAGCTAACTAACGAGGTGCAGAAAGTATGTTTAGCTTTAATACTGAGCCTCAAACACTGTAAGCAACTAAGGTTAAGAATATAATTATTAGTCTCGGTCTCGCCGAAAAGCCGAGACTTGGCCATTCTCGGTAAAAGTTTGGTCTTGCCCAACCCTGCGCGGGGCCTGAATTTCTGCGGAATGAAACAATGCAATTGTGTAGTTAATTGAACCTTTGTCTTGTTCCGGCGGAGTGGTACGCACGCATATATTGTTTTTGAAATACTAAGTGAACTTGTAAGTAGATTTGTGCACTAGCGTAGCCAGAAAATTATTTCGGAGGGGGGCAAGCCAAAAATGCTCTGAAATGTCCACCGCAACTAAACAGATGGTGGAAATTTTCAAGCGAAATCTGGTGGTTTTGAGATATTTTCATTGAAATGTAGCGCCGCGCCGCCGCAGGCGAAAATTTTTCGAAATATTTATTCGCGCTGCTGCTACTCATTAAAAAAATTTTCTTTTTGTCTCCGATTTCGGGGGGGGGGGCATGCCACCCTCGCCCCCCCCCTGGCTACGCGCCTGGATTTGTGTATTGTAAGTATTCCTGTATGTTCTGAGATTTTATCGCGCAGGTTGAGCATTCATCAAGAGCCGGTCGTTCTGTTTTGTTTAGTATCCTCTGGTAGCAGCTCATGCGAGACTAAAATCTTATGTTGGTCTAAACGAGGATGTCTATATGAAATTTAGTGCTCAACTAAGTAAATTGTGCCAGAATAAAATCGGTGAAAATATGTTGATGGATTTAATTACAGTAAGTTTCATCGTTTACATAAATCTATGAGCTGACATTTTAATTTTTGTCTTCTTGTTGCTTCATTTTGGTTGCTTTTCTGTTAAGTTTAGTTTTTCAGTGCACAGATTCATGGGCTTCTTTTATCAGTAATGTGCTTAAACAATCCAGGCCTGCTAAGCAAATTTTTATTGTGGCTTCATGGCCTTCCATTAATGGGAAGATCTCTAAAATGTGGAGATTGATTTGTGTGACGCATTGTTTGCAAATTTAACGGTTAAAAGTTTAAAAGCTGTCAAATGCCGCTAAATATTTTACAGTTTGGCGTATTTAAAATATACTAGAAATTCATTTAAAATCTTGGGAAGCCGGTAAATTTTTGAAAATTTCCAGGTAAAATTGTAAAATTACTTGCCTTTTTGGGTATATATATATATTGGGAGAGGTTAAGATTTTATTGCGCTTTTTCATGAAGGACTCCTCGAATGGAGGCTAGGCGTCGTATACTAAATTTAGGCCAGATTTTTTAAAAGTATTACCCATGCTTACCCGGCACAGATCCCTCGTTTATGAACAAGTGCGAAGCTCGTTTTTTTCACTTTTATTGCGTCTCATTAGACTGGCGGAACCAGGATTTCGTGACGGGGGGCGGCAAAATTTTTCCAGCGGGGGTCTGGTTTTTGTTTTTGCAATAAAATCGGTCTTCGGATCTTTAATTCTTTTTATACTGAAGAACTGAACAAATTTTTTAAATTCTTGATATTTTTAGGCAAAAATGGTAATTTTCTCCGAAAAATCGGACGCACTTCAAGCTTTTTCTTCACAAATGCAATAAATGTGCTGTTAAAAAGTAGAAAATTGGCGCCGAAGGCGCGAAATTTTTTGATTTTGTGCCCTTTATCCTCTGTCTCCTTAATCTTTCCTACCTTCGAATCGCGACGGGCGGGGGGGCGCCCCCCCCCCTGGATCCGCCCCTGTCTCATTAAAAAGTTTGCTTTGTAGCTGTGTTTAGGATTCGCATATATATATAACGAAGTGCTATAAAATGCAGACCTCCTGTTCAAAACTTATTCGCTGCATTTTTTACACCACATTCAGAGTGAACCAAAGTTTTAGCCTTCCATGTTGTGTTTAGCTCTAAAAATACGGTCATGACTGTTATACAGGTGTTTTCGTGAAATTATTTCAATTTTGTAATAATAGTGGAGCAACCTCATGCTGTAGCAAAAGACTACGCAGCTATTGTTTCGAACGTGAAATCTTTAGTTCAACTCGTGACGCCCCTCCCTGCCCTCAAGTTTTCTGCTACTGAAATTTTAAAGTTCCCTTTGTATCCTGCTATTCATTCTCACTAAAGAACTAATAGTAAAATGGTAAACTAATTTTTAAGACTGCGTCAGACCTGTTCCTTGGAATTACCACGCCGATATGTCCTTGTGCCATTTGCATGGACATGTTCACCGAAGCAGACAATATTCATCAGCTGCCCTGTCGTCATTGCTTCCATAAGAAATGTTTCTACAAGCATATCCAATTTCGATTGGACGTTTTGCGGGAGCGTGATGAACAGCGACTCCCACACGAGCAGAAAGGGGTGGACCTCTGTGTGAGTTTATTAATATGTTATTTTTGATGTCATCTTTACTGGTTGGTACTTGCGACTGCACAGGGCAGTGTTATCAAAATAGGGTTATGTTCAAATCTTAGATTTTGGGTTGTCGAAAGCCGAATGGTCCGCTCTATGCTGTAAAAACGTCTTGTGTTTTGTGTTAATCCAGCTAGAACGTAGTTTTCAACCCACCGACGTTATCATGAGGTGAGTCAGTAAGACCATGCTAGTCAGGGTATTTTACAGGGGGACGGGGAAACAAAATCGACCTCGGCAGAAAATGCCTTCCCCTCCCTCTAACCTGTTTTGGGATGGGATTTTTTGGGGGCCCGAATTTTTGCCAAAAATGGGCAAATTATCATAAATTCATAAATTTTTTCGGAGATTGTTTCCTGAAAATGGCTATTTTTAACTTAAATCCTGGTATGTTTGAGAACGTTTCGTGTTTCTACGTGCAAAATACCCCAAAAATAGCAATTTTGGCTCATTTTTGCAAAACTCCCCTCACGGGAAGCCCCCCCGGGGAAAATCTCTAAAAATTACCCTTCTACTGTAGTAGTGCAGCTAAAACTTCGGCTTTAAGCTTAATTGCTACTGCATTTGCCACGAATGTGAAAAAATGATTAATTCTAATGTTTCAAGACATAAATTACTGCCCGTGATAATCTGATCTCACATTGAAAAGTATTTTGAAATTAAAATTCCTTATTGCTTAGTTGCTTATGTGGAGGCCTAAGTAGGACCCTCCGCTGTTCCAGAGATAGAATCCACTATGATCGTCCATTGATGACTGTCCATGGCCAGGTCCAAGAGTATAATTATATCGTCTTCCAATCCGATGACCAATATCGATAGGTACGATGGAAGGCCAGACAGGAAAGGTCCTTCAGAATCGTGCTTTGCCACGTCTTAATT
Source organism: Trissonchulus latispiculum (assembly GCA_030248195.1). NCBI lineage: Eukaryota > Metazoa > Nematoda > Enoplea > Enoplida > Ironidae > Trissonchulus > Trissonchulus latispiculum. Next base: position 40,701 of record JASAND010015835.1, read on the forward strand.
AAAATGAGATAAATTAATTGTCTTATGAAAAAGTCCGGGGTCTGCTGTTCCCAAATGCTTTCAGTGCCTTCAAACCCAAATTTGATTCTGATTTTAAACCTAAATTTAATGATGATATTGGAATCTTTCCAATTCTAGTATCTTTCAACTCGTTTCTGAATTCAAACCTAGGTTGAGTGCCTTCATAACATCGGTGCCCAGCAGAAGGGAGAGGATTTGTTCGATGTCATCTTTGATAGCATTTAGCCCTGCTCATTCTCTTAGCAATACAGTGTTGTTCCTCGTAATGAACTACTACTTGCAGTCAGGATATTTTTGGGATGCTTCAAGTTTAACTTCCAGTTTGGAAGGAGGTCACCTCACCTTTGGAGGAGCATATTCTTTCTGAACATGAGCCAGAAATTAACAGTTTTTGCAATTGTCAATCAAACAAAGACATTGCTCAAACAGCAAATTTGTTTCTGTTCTCCGTTCCGGACGGCCGAGTGGCTAAGACATTCGACTAATGATCCATCAGTCCGAGGCAGGGGTGTATCCAGGATTTTGAAAGGGGGGTGTCCGACCCCAAATTTTTTCAAAAATGTCCAAATTTGGCCAAACATAGCTAAAAATTTAAAAGATTTCCGAAAAAGGGGTGGCCGGACACCCTGGACCCCCCCCCCGGATACGCCCCTGGTCCGAGGTGCGAGGTCCGTTGCCACAAAGCTTTCACACAACCCCTTGAGCAAGGAACTAAGCACATATCGGTTCGCCGTGGGCTCCAGCCAACCCAGCTGTCTATTCTTAACTTGTCGGTAAATGGGCACCACTGTGGGAAGGCGAGTAATTGCGGCAACAGGGGTCCGTGTTTTGGCGTAAGCCTGATGAAGGGCTGCCTCCCCTTCCACAGATGTAGTCAACATTTAAGTTGTCACTCCTGGCTTCGGGCTGAGAATCCAGAGATAAGAACCGGCACCCTATAACCTTACAGAGTTGCCTTGAGTTCTCTCTAGGGGTCGCTTCACCTTACCTTTACCTCTTTTTTGTTTTGTTTTGTTTTTTGATAATGTTTTGATAACACTCACTTTTTCGCAAAATTTTGGTTCTTGGGTAGCTCCGTTAGCAGGAAATAGAGCGTCGGGTAGAAAGCCTTGAACGTGAATGATTCCATCACACTGTAACAATTATTCTGATTTCTGACTATAGTTTTTTAGTATGTAGTGTGAGACTTTCAGTCACTGTCTGTTGCCAACGTATGCACTAAACATGCAGTTACCAAGCTGGGCTTATTCTAGGGATTTTTTCTTGGGGAGGCTCTTTGGGGGGGGGGGGGGCTCGGGGGGCGAGTCATTTTGGGGGGGTAAAAAAAAAGGTAAAGGTTTACCCCAGGAGATATCTTCGTCCTGCCACAGGACATGGGGTGCCGGTGCTCATCCCCGGATTGAGTGTCACCTCAAATGAAGACTGCATCCGTGGAGGAGGGGGAGCGGCTCTTCTACACTGACTCCTGTTACCTTCCCACCGTAGTCTGGTACCTATGTATTTACCGACCAGTTATTAAGGATGGATAGCTGTGTTGGTTAGAGTCGAGAAAGCTTTGTGGCCTCCGGGGATCGAACCACCGACCGTAAGATCGGAAGTTTTAACCAGCGCCTTAGACCACTCGACCATCCCGACCCATAAAGGGGGGGCGAAAATTTTTCGAAATTTTTCTAAAAACATGCTAAAAATTGCGCTATTTTTATAGCAATTGCCAAAAATAAGCGGATTTAGTGCTTAAATAGGCAAAAATCGACTAAAAATCTCCGGCGAAGCCGGAAAGTTTTGAAAATATGGGCTTCTGAGCGATTTTTTCAGGGCAAAAGTTGGTACCAAAAGGGGCACCCACTTTTTTTGGGGGGGCGATTTTTGGGGGGGAACGATTTTTTGGGGGGAAGGGTGTTTATGGGGGCCCCCCGCCCCCCAGTAGAATAAGCCCAGACCAAGTACAGCGAGATAGTGTTATGGAGTCAAGAACCTTCCTTATTGCTTCTTGACTGAAATTTTGTCAGAATGCGGATTATAGTACGTATTAATTGTAGCGGTTGCTTTTTTACAGCATGTGGACTGTCCACAGTGTCGTCAACCTGCTGGAGTGGACGAGGCCTTGCTAGCCCAGTTGAACCGAGCCAGAACTCCGGCTTCTCCGAAGTCGTCTTCACCACAAGAAGCGGCTACCCTTCAACAGGCTGCTGCCATTCAAAACATGCGGTCTCACATTCCGCTGCTGCTGGAGCAGTATCGTCGTGGTGGTCTGACAGAGATGCCTGACTTTCTTCGCCCAATACTGACGGAAAGTGGTTTCAATCCTCAGGTAATTTAGTCCTTAATCCTTAGGTAACACTTCATTGCCAAAATTTAATTAAAATTTTTGTTTAAAATTGTTGAAAAGGGTTGTTAAAATCGGTCACTGTTTAAACTTCTACCCTCGACATCCTATTGATTTTGCTTGTTTGGGTTCTGCATGGCGTCACCTGCCGTGCCAACCCTTTTTCACGTTCCCACCAAACAGGTATTGTGAGAAAATACAAAGTTTTCATTTCTGAACCTGTTAAGAGGTTTTTTCTAATTCTTGTGTGCCCATTTACATTATTTAAAGTGTATCAGTAATTTACTGTCCAGGATCCAGCTGCCATGGTTTATGTGGGCATCATTTAAACTAATAGGCAACCGTTTATGTTTATAAGCATTTAGATTTAAATTTTTCTTTTTATTACAGGCCCCAGTATTTCAGCCATCACAGATGCTGCCGTTCCCACCAGCCATGACTTTACAACCTCCTCCGGGACTGCAGGACGTCTGTCCCAACAGACCTCTGATGGCTCCACAAGTGCCTCCTGGAATGCAACGAAATGAAGGGCCTAATAATGGAAGAGCTGTCAATAATATGTTACCGCCACCATATCCTCCGCCTGGGTTTAGTTCCAGTAATGAGTCTTCATTTGATCGAATGCCGTCTTCCTGTGCCGCGTCTGCCATGCTTCCGGGTCAATCTCACTGCAGTCCTGCCGTCACCCCAGTTAAGCAGCCACCGGTGCAGTCTTCTGGTGGCTGCTCTGTTTCTTCAGCCGACTATTATGGAAATCACTTCAACCGTGGTAGTTCTGACATGGAATTGGTGGCTATGCCACCGCCCTCCCAGACCCCCTCTGACCCAGGCGACACTGGTGGTGATGGGATAGGAGGGGGCGGCTTTGCAGCGGAGTCCGACCTGCATGCTTCGATCAGCACACTGGGACTGTCGAATCACTATGATACTGTCGGTTTGAATTCGAAAAGCTCAGAGTTTCTGTTTGCTCGATCGCCACCACAGGGGGCTTCGAAACCCATTGCTACTGGGAGTTGCTGTGAGCTTGATTCCGCTTGGGATGGCAAAGCTGAATCAGCTTTTTGCGGAAAAGCTTCAATGCCAGGGGCTGATTCCAATGAAAAAGCTGAAAACAGAGAACCTATTGATCCGTCTGCAGCCAACGGTGCCCTATTTGGTCATGCAGTGGAATGCTTGAAGCACCAGGTTTCACAGTATCCTGGTTTTCAACAGTCTCCCGCTAGAATGCCGCCGCCTTCTGTCCGTGGTCGTGTCACCGTCGGGCGAGCCAGGCCGCTGGCTGTGACCGATATGCCGTTTCCATTTCGTCCACCAGTTCCAGTTTCCACTTCTGTTTCTGTTTCCAACTGGAACAGTTCTGTCCTACCACTGCCAGGTATTGTCGGCAGAGATTATTTATTCGAGTCATCTGATCCGCAGAAGCCCAGCGAGTCTGAGCTAAATGAGCAGTCGGTGTCGGAAAATGACGAGAAGCCAAATATTAGTAATGATTCGGATGCTACTGAGCTTTGCCCTGATACTGCGAAAGAAGATGAAGGTGTCAGCCACCAGTCTAAGACATTGCTGGAAACGGAATGCAACGATTTGAGCGGTGAAACTAATCATGGTGATTCCAACGTTGTCCCGGTCAAGCTGCTAGATTTGACACCTGTAAATATTGGGAAGCCAGAAGGCGCCACCCCGTCTGAGGCTGTCACAGGAATTAATCCAGGTTCTTTGCCGTCTTCCCATCCGGCCGCAGCGAAACCGAAAAGCCTTGACGATGTCAGTGATCCGGATCAGAAGGTGCTTGATACGCAAATTTTCCCGAAATCAAAGTGGATATCCAAGAAGTTCCACAATCGTACTGAAACATATGATCGTGATGGTCGGAAGATTTTGATTCGTTACCCATACTCTGAAAACGCTGTCGCCAATTCGTCTGTGTCGTCGTTTGGACGTCAGCGGTCTGATGATTACAATACCATGCATAAGTCTGGGCCGAAGCGATATAGTGAGGATAGACGGATGGTTCAGCTGAGAAATGGGCCAGGAAGCGATTTTAATCCTTCCGAGACGGAGCTTGGCGGCGGTTATTTTGAGCGACCACGGAGACCTCTTGCCAAGTCTGAAACCGAACGAAAACAGGAAGCGCAGAGACATAGAACTTTTGCCGAAGTGGAGTGACTCGTGCAGCCGGTACTTGAACTGGACTACTTCATCGAAAGCGCTTTTTGATATGTGCTGTTCTTGTTTGCATTTTTACTGTTATCTGTGATATAGAAAGGACCATAGACATTCAATTCTTGTGTATCGTTTACTTTTACTTTGTTTTGAATGTTTTTGCCACTACACTATGCAGTTATACTGTTGGAACGTAACGCAGAACCGTACCTTCCTTTGTCAATTTATGGAAACTGTTAAGGCATCGCACTTGTATTGCGTGGTAAGCTGATTTTGTCGTTGTATGTTATCGTTTTGTTAGTGCTCAAGGTGTACTGTTAGTGAAACATTGTCTTCCTTCTTCCTAGTTCTTTACATTTATGCTATAAGCATGTTTCTGCTTACTGTCACGAATGGATTGCTAAACATGGTTCAATGCAACAGAATAATGTATAATAATATTGTACTCCTGTAATTTTGACTTGGCTTATTTCTACTGAGGAGGGTGGGGGGTGTTTTCCTATAAAAAGAGCTCTTAACCTAAAAAATTGTCAGATTTTATCTTTTTACCCTAAATTTTCAAAATTTTCTGGCTTTGGCTTCAGCTCAAAAATACCTAAAATTTTAGCGACTTTTGGCAATTTTTACACAAAAAACACCAAAATTCGCAAAGTTTTTTTTCAAAATATGTCCCCCGTCGATGGGGGCAACTTTGAGCTTGAGCCCCATTCATAAAGCCCCCTCCAATAACTTTTGGCCAAAAAATAAGCCAAAGTTCAGGGCTTATTCTGGGAATATTTTCATGATGGCGGTTTCTTAGGACTCCCTAAGTCCGAGTGGCAAGGAATTTGACTGGATTTTGCTGGAAATGTCCGAAAATATCTCTGTAGTATGCACTGCAAATGTTAAGTTTTTGGCAGAAATTGGCATATTTATTGGCAAAATGCAAACATATATACAGCAAAAATTATCGGCGAGGCCGAAAAAGTTTTGGAAGCTTGTTTCAGCTACATATTTTTCAAGGTAGAATTCGATACTAAAAGAGAAACGCGGTGGGTTTTGGGGGAAGGTTGTTTCTGGGGGATCTCCCTCCCCGCGAGAATCAGAAGCAATTTATCACATTCGCTTTAGCTTGCAATAAATCAGGTGTATGTCATATTATAGGCATGACGACAGTCAACGTTTTAGGACAGATAATTCAGTAATGAACATGATTTTTTGAAATAAGGCAGGATGAAATTTGTCTCGTGTAATAATTAAACACGAAATTGTCGAATTCCTGTTGGTTTAATGCTTAATCAGAAGTCTTTTGCTTATTCCTCTCTTTAGCTTTAAGGATGTGCTAAATCAGCACGTTGAACTTTAATAGTTTGCTATTGTAGGATTCATTTGTTTAGTATTATTTGCTGCTACCATCTTAGTTTTGCGTTCTTTTAGATTCAGTAAATAACCATGTATTAAATGCTGTGTGTATCTTTGCTACTGTGTGCCTTTTTCTGAAGGCCTCTGTGATTAGTCAACTGTTTGATTTAAATAAATAAAAATGAAATTTTACTTTTAAAATTTTTGATTTATAAATATTTCAACGTTTACGTAGTGGGATTAGGGATTATATCAATAATTAGATTTGAAAAACTAGCGTTTTTCTTACTTTCATATAATATATTTCAAAATGCACTTTGGGCAAAGTATCCATGAGTTCGTAGTAGTGTAACCGTCGAATATCACTGATGTGATTAGATATCAATAAATTTACATACTGCGTACTCGCTGCTAAGTTTTTGTTGAAAAGAGCTGTTCAAAATCTCGTCTCTTCATTTCGGTAGGATGAAACAGGAAAATAGCTTAACTCACTGGAGTTTCAGTTTATGCCACGCATTCGGTCATTGATTAGCCATACTTCTTCGCTTTCTGCGTCTCGTCTGCATACTGTTGACCTGCTGGTCTTATATTTCTACTTGTACTTGTACTGTTCTGTTGGTGGAACGGGTAGTAATGGTGTTGCGCACTTTTAATTGATTATGCTTGTACGTACTTGCGTTTGTTATTGTTCGCTGTATCTCTAATAATCTCTAAAAAAGGTGGGCTTCTGAGGGATTTAATATCCTGGGTGAAATTTATTTGTGCCTAAATGTTGATTCTGTGGTGGCGTATTATGTCCTTGTCCTGGTCGTAACAGTATGCCTATATTTTTGCAATTTGTTGTCTTCTGAAGTTTTGTTCGTTTCTTTAAAAGTAAATTTTTGTTATTGAGTAAACGCTTCTGGCATTTTGTCTGATTTGGATAGGCAGGTTTACTTTGTTTCAACCAAATTCTGAACTGATCTTGGACCGATAAAGAAGCTAAGCTGACTAATAAGTCACAGTGGAATAGGATGAGTGTTTTTACAGACAGAAGTAGACGTAATATATATAGGGATTGAAGTTTTAAAAACGATTGAGTGTAGTTAGGATAAGGAAGTTATGTAAACTTTTCGGTTGCTGATAATCAAATTTTCTCTATGCGGGTAGGCATTATGCCACGTCTGAGCCTTGTCCGCTCGGGCTCTTAAATTTGTTTTATCGGCCTGGTAAGTAAAGATTTCGGCTTCTACTTTTAATCGTCGGTGACAAGAAGACGTCTGCAGTCTCTCAGTTTGGTTTAATTATTAATAGGTTAGCCGAAGTTCAAGCGCGACAGTGGTCGCACCCAAGATATTGAAAAGGGGTGTTGCAACATGAGAAGTTTCAGTTTCCCACCTATTGAGGTGGCGGTGGGAGACAGTTTACCGGTTCACGGTATCATTTGACAATTTCTAAAGGTACGTTCATAGTCGCGAACGCATAGAGACGTGCGTAGACGCCTCAGATTGTAACATTCCGTTTTAACCGTTTAAAATCAGTTGTAACGAATTCATGCTCACCACTCGCGAACGCATGCAGACGCTTGTCGCTTACGTACGCGCGTCTGCTTGCGACAGGAACTATGAATGCACCTTTACAGTTGGGCAGCATAGCATCTCTAGATAGCTTGGCTATGTTCATTCGAAGGATATTGAGTGCTATATTTTTGGTTTTGAAAGCATCCTTTTAGCTTTTCCTTATCCCATTTTCTTATCGTGACATGTCATGTTTACAGCAAACAAATAATCCATTATTTGTTGAGCTACGTAAACCGTAAAGTCAAATCAAGGTGTCGACGTGAGGGTATTACAGAAGCCAATTACCCGAGACATGATCATCTTCCAGTCGTAGGCTGCTTTTATAAAAACGTAGGTGTTGCGAAAGCAAAGTTTTCCAGCGACTGGAGATTTACTATACATAGATAGATGAAGGTGCTACTTAACAAATGTGTTTTACACATGAACTACCCGTGACCTTGTTTTAGCTGCTTCGAAACGATAGCTACCTTCCGGCCGTACTTGTCGCTTGCCAAATTTGAGAAAAGTAGGCAAAATTCTGAGCTTCATTGAAAAAGATTCTCCCAAGCCTAGGAGCGCTCCTAAGATAGGCTTAGGTGGACCGTGGACACTAAGGAAACTGGGATTTTTAAAGATTCTCTTGAACTAGGCATGCTATCCACCTCTCCTAACATTCTCCTAAGTTAGGGGCAGCGCCTGCTAAGCTTAGTAGAAATTTTTTGAAACGGGTTAAGGATGTCTCCTAATTCCCTCAGCGCCTAGACATCCTGCTAAGTAGTTTCCTAGGAATGTACTTAGGATAATTTTACGCAACGCGGCCCAGGTAACGCAGCATTTTAACCTATTTCTCCATAACGAAGAGCGATTTCATAATAACTAAAAGTGAGTATAATTAAATAGCAGTGAGCAGGTATCCTTTGCCTGCACCTTTAATAATTCTGCAGTTGTGGATGTTGGTGGGACTTGTGGAGGAGGTCTCATTTGATGTGGTTTATTTATATGTTAAATTAGGTCGGGGCCTAGAAATTGGGAAACGATTTGTAACACTTTGTAGACCTGTTTTTGAATTTCGAAATTTCAAGATATTAGTCAAAACATGTCAAAAATCTACAAAATTTCGCTTATTTTTGACGTGGTCAAGAGCGGGCCCACTTAAATTTTTACGAGAATGTAGGCAGGCATATCGCAATAATTACTATATTCGTCCAAAAATGGTGATTTTGCTATACATTATACAACTTCTGCATTAAAATTTTAAAAACACCAACGAAAATTCAAATGAGATATACCATTGCACTCAGCTTATTTAAGGCAGCCTAGAGAACGGATGCCTTCTACGGAAATGATTTTGTGCTTCTGTGTAAATATCATTGTTTTTCATTTATAGATATACGCATATTTATATACATCTTTTTTGCGTTTAGAAAGTCTAGGCTAAAAATGCGAATATCCATTCCCGATTTACTTCACCACCGTAGTCCAGAAAATCCGTTATTGGTATGCGCACCGATGGTTAGATATTCAAAGTAGGGTATAAGCGGAATTCTTTGTTTGGTAACTTTTATCATAGGGGTCGCGGCAGCGACCCCTATAATATGTGTGAAAAGTGGCTGGAGACAGTGTAAAATAAGCTGCGCAGAAGCTGCGCAAAATCCTGCGCAGATCCTGCGCAGATTTCATGCGCAAATTGTAGAGCACATCGAGTTTAGTATGTCTGTGAAGTTTCAGCCCCGTATCACTTACCGTTAAAAAGTTGCGCCCCGGACCGGTTATGGCGGCGATGTTTTTTTTTTTCCGGTTTCTCCTATTTGATGGTTGTATTGTACATAATGTTCGCCGCTTTCACGTGATCTGCAGCGGTGGGCCAACCTAAAGGGCTATGGGGTCTAGTAGTACCCTCTAAAGAATTTAAGAATCACAACTTTTTTTGCGCCGCAGCTGCGCCAGCGCCGCAGTGGCGCCGCAAAGTCGGCTCATAGCGAAAAGTGACCATTTTTGTGGTCGTCGCTCAGGTCGAACGTTACGAGCTGGAGCTGATTTCTTTTTATATTCAGAAATTACATATATTGAACTAACTAACGGTCCAGGTTGCGTTTCTCTATCACTTCCCTAGCGACCACAGTGGCTCGTCAAAGATGGCAAAAATTCGAACAATGAAAAATCAGAAATTTCTCGCTATCTATTTAACTTTGAACGCTCAAATCTTCCATACAATGGTTTTCTGGCACGGAGAATCGATTCCCGCAGTCAGTTTTACCGTCAGACCCACCCATCTTGCTGGGCTGGTTCCACTTTGCCGTCGGGAGGGTCAAGTCGGAAACCGCTTCCCGGAGGTCCATAGTAGGCTTTACCTGGCCTCTCAAAACTTTGTCTATAGGGGTTTTCTGGTGCGCCCAGCTCATTCCCGGTGTCGTTTTTGCCGTAGGACTCATCCATCTTGCTGTGCTGGTTCCACTTTGCCGTCTGGAGGGTCATGTCGGAAACCGCTTCCTGGAGGTCCATAGTAGGCTCTACCTGGCCTCTCAAAAACTTTGTCTATAGGGGTTTTCTGGTGTACCCAGCTCATTCCCGGTATCCGTTTTGCCGTCCGACGTACCTATTTTGCTGGGCTAGTTCCACTTTGCCGTTTGAAGGGTCAGTCGGGTGGGGGGGTCAAGTGGTCGAAAATAAAATTTTTCAAAAGTGGTCAAATTTGGTACCAAATGAAAGCCCTAAGCGAGCTGAGCAACTTTTGTCATAGAACTGTATGCTCAAAGTGGCTGTAGAGTGCTGTGGTGGGGTGGGGTGGGGGTCTTAGGCGATTTTCGGTCGAAATTGAAAGTTTTCAAAAGTGGTCAAAGTTGGTACCAAATGAAAGCCCTAAGCGAGCTGAGCAACTTTTGTCATAGAACTGCATGCTCAAAGTGGCTGTAGAGTGCTGTGGTGGGGTGGGGTGGGGACTTAGGCGATTTTCGGTCAAAAATGAAAGTTTTCAAAAGTGGTCAAATTTGGTATCAAATGAAAGCCCTGAGTGAGCTGAGCAACTTTTGACATGGAACCATCCACCAATATTTGCTGTGCCAAATAACGTCACGTGCCCATGAAACTTTTGTCTTTACTTCTTCAACCGGAATTTAAAGGATATATATACGATACAGCCAACACACACATATTATCCTCTTTTGTGCGGAGCATTTTTGTTACTTGTTAATTTATATTTTTTCCGAGGCGCCATACACTTACGCTGGCTTTTTACAGGGGCGGGGTCCGTCAGAAATCGTTCCTCCCCCAGAATCGCTCCCCTTCTCAGGATTCGGACGTTTCCCCCAGTACATACCCAGAAGTACCAGGAAAATAGGTTTTGAGCACAACTTTTTCAAAAAATTTCCGGCTTCGCCAGATTTTTTGGTCTTTTAAAGTGTTTTTAGCTATTTTAAGCTTAAAATTAGGATAAAAATTCCATAATTTTAAGTTCAGCAGAAAAAATTTTTAAGCATTTTTCCAAAACATTTTCGCCCACACAGAGTTCTGTGCCCCCCCAGACCGGGTGTGCCCCTCCAGACTCCCAGAAATTTTTGCCTAGGAAAAGGCCGGTACCTAAGTATTGCTGTATGTACTCGTCGGTAGACTCACAGTCACAGATGTTGCTTTTTTAGCTTAATATGCCCTTTTTAGATTTCCATGTGCCTGCACAATTAATCAATGTTTATTATATTATATTATATATATAAATTATATAAATATAATTATATATAATTATATATTAATAATATATATAATTATATATTATATATACGTACATATATACATATACATATCACATTAGAATAGTTAATAGTTATATTTTTATTTTCATACCCCGAGGAATAGGCGCAATGTACTCATAGTCAATGTAAAGTTTACCATCTATAACGCTGACAATTTTCATGGCATGTTTTGCCCTTCTGACTTCCTGCTCTATGGCGCTGATATCAGTGGCCGATGAGTGCATCAGAGCGGCTGCGGACTGACGACGGCGCACGGTCGCATTTTTTGCTCCGATTGTTTGCCTGGTTTGGGGCTGTTTCTGCTGCTGATTCAGTCCCGTGCTGCTTCGACTCATCTGTTTCATCAGACTGAGCGTGTTGGGGAATAAGGCCCAGTCCATAGGGATTCCGCGCATGGCACTGAGAAGGATACCGGTTGGATTTGGGACCGTATTTACGGTAGGAGCTGACAGTCTTCGACCACGACATCCACCATTGGCCTCCGGTGGTGCCAGCAGAAGGGAACTGCCAGAAATTCGTCTTGGCAGAGGCTCCTTCTTTTTTGGACAGGGTGGGGTCTGCAATAAAGAATAGAATACCTGCTTTATATAAAGTGGCCTAACGTTTAGAAGGATAATCTGTGTATTTCTGTTAGAAAGTCATTTTAGATCTGAGCCGAGGGGGCCGATTAGTCAACAAGGGCTTTTGCTTCTAATCTGATGATTGGCTGTTTGAGCCCAGGTGCCGCAAAACTGCAAGGAACTAAGCATATCTGTTAACCTACGCAGCTATCCATTTTTAACTGGTCCGAAGGAGTACCAATACGGTAGGAAGGTAAAAGAGTCTGTGTTCTTATGTAATGATTAATGAGAGCCTGCCCTTCTTTCACAAATGTTTTAACATTACAATTGTTACTGTTGGCTTCGGGATGTGAATCCACAAATTTGCTCCTATAATCCCATAATCCGTTACGTGTTTGTGTTTATCCACAATGTGATAATTCATGGTCATAAAATTAGGTAGATTCAAAAATTCAAATAAAACTGCAGTCGCAGTAAAATTTGGAATACTGCTCACTGTTTGCAACTTTATTTTCATTCAATAGTCCAAACATAACTTTTGTGGTTCTTTTATCGTCAAACGTCGCACAATTTAAATAAACGAATATATACAAGCAAATTCTCAACTTTTAACAAAATTCAGGCCTAGCTGTTCGTTTTTTTGGGTAAACTGTGTTTGCTTGTGTGTATGAGTGACGATGCTTACTTGTGAATTGAGACAGGCTTCCTTGATAAGATTGACACTGTCTTCGGTCTGTTTCACACTGTCTCTTGATCTGGCCTTACTGATGCTGATCTGAATGTAGTCTTCCGTGCACTGGATTTGTGGCAAACTTCCAGCCGTCGAGCACGGAGAGCCCGAGCCCTTTCCGATGGATTTGTATGAGCCGTAGGAACGATCCGGACTGGGTTGGATCATGTTTTGAGACATCATTCCGTTAAATTCTGTGACGGAATTCTTCTTTTTCTTGGAAGATATACATCCCATGCTGAATTCGCCAGTATTTAGGATGAAGAATGGGCTGGGAAATGTATAGTGGAAAATAAGTTAATTCATGTTTCGTTATAGGTTACCTAAAAGCTACTAGAGCACATATATATTAATGCATGTATTTATTTTTAATGCTGTTGCAATTAATCAGCACAGTGTCGCTTTTAATTTATATCTCTAGAAGATTAAGTTTACATCTCTTGGAATTCGTCAAAACAAGCATTGGTCGCTATCGTCTGCTCCTCAATCTAACATATTAGAATCAAGTTAAGGAAATATATCTCTTAATCGTCTAACTAGCAATATGAGGATTCAACTTGTAGCAAAACGTAGTTGTATGTATTAGCACTATTATTATCGTGAACTGGTAATGTATATACACTGACTGTATTAACATGTGCTCTCAGAAAAATGTAGATATAGTTTACTGTGCCTTTTGAAAGCATTATTCAGTCACTGATTAAAGACTGTCCTAAAAGGCATCAAATGGGTTGTTTTATGGCGAAACCTGATCGGAGCAAATGTCGGTTGAATTGAAATACTTTGTCAACACAATCAAAGAAATAAAGGACTCAGTTGCACGGCCTACGCATGTAATCTAGCAACTACTTAACAAATCTGAATTTCTCTATCAGCTGATCTTGGTTGGGTGTGTATATACGGAATACGTAATATTTGTAATATTTGAAAAAGTGTTTGGAGACGAAAGTAAGAATGTTAGCACTTTAGTGCTGGACGCGGGCCGAAATTTGGTCCCCCTTCGGAGCCCCGCCAACGAAATTTGGCCAGCAACGGCTCGCATCAAATTTAGCAAACACCACAGCATTAAGTTTAGGTATTTGCTACTTCTATAAATTAATCTCCGATTTTCAATTGAAAACTTTTATATACGTATTAAGCACGATTATCTATTCCAAAAACAATCTTAGCTTATATACAGTTTTAGAAGTTTCTGTAAAAGATTTCAACTGTTTCTCAGCGGATTTCCCACTGTTGGGATTTTTATGAAGATTTCCAGCCAGCTGGGAGCTGTCAACGGTAGGCTCAGTCTGCATGGTGTTTTCCATCCATTCCGATAGTGGTCCACTAACTTTTTGAGCAGTACCCCATGGGGATTTCAGAGGGGAATTCGTGGTCAAAAATCCCCCGTGTCTAAATTTAAGTTGCTGTGCCAGTTAGAATAAGAACCAAATGCCTGGCATAGTATCCTAATTTTTTCACAGTTGTAAAATATTCATATATTTCTTCTTGTTTGTTATATGTAACAAACTTTAATCCCTTGCAAAAATTTGGGGTCTTATCTCGATTGGACCCCCACCACTCAAAATCCTTAAAACTTGACCAAATTAACTTAAATTTGGTATGGGTATGTTTTCGATTGCGCTGAGTTCAAATGTCGCAAAATTTTTCGATTTCGCGAAATTCGATGTTTTTCATTTTCTAAGGGAAAAGAGAAACCGAAAAATATTTTGTCTTCGATTTTGCTGAAAAGGTGTATATAGGGGCTTTTGGGTTCGTAGAACACGAATGTGAAGTCAGTTTTCGATTCAGCTTTTCGTTAGCTCAGTGTGAGCTTACATCTTAAGCTTAAATCTTTAGATTTAAATCCCCCCTTAGAAATCGAAAAAATCGAATTTCGCGAAATCGAAAAATTTTGCGATATTTGAACTCAGCGTAGTCGAAAACAGACCCATAACAAATTTGAGCTCATTTGGTCAAGTTTTAAGGATTTTCAGTGGTGGGGGCGGGTAGAGATAAGACCCAAAAAAGAAAGAATTTATATACGTATATTCTTTTGGCCGTGTAAAAAGAAAATGTAAAATGAAAGAGCCCAAAACCAAACGGGTCAATTTGGATATTTATAAGTGAGTAGAGGTGCTAATTTACTTTGCGTAGGCACTTACCTATTTTTGCAAGAACAAACTGGTGCCTTCGCATCAATTTGTATGTGCTAATAGCACGTGAGGCCCGTGTGAGTATCACCACCACCAATGTGGTTTAAGTCTAAGGGCGGCTCCCTGGCTACCTCCAAACATGGACCACAATATATACCAATCAAACTACCTCAAGAACCTGCAATTTCATCATTCCCAGGCATCGTAAACGACTTCATCTCTTTAAGGCGGTTAGGTCGCGGTACGGTCGCCAAATGTGAAAGGTTGAAATCAGGATTGAAAGAATTGAAGAAAAGTGTCCTGGGCGGGGATCGAAGCACCAAGCTTTCGATCTTCAGTAGAATGCTCTACCACTAATCCACACCCTCGGACATTGAGATTAGTTTAGTGCACTGACTTCAAACTTTAGCAGTTCACGTGAAACACTGATATTTCACACCGTTGAAGGGTGTGTACTGTGGACAGTATTTGTCTTCGGTCAGACATCCCACACGGACTTTCATCAAGCTGGTGTTTGCGCCAGTATATAACGGGATCCACGGAGTGAATTATTAAAATGGTTATGATTAAAATGAAACGTTTAAATAAGTTTGACTTTCAAATAAAATTTTAAGTACAAAGTTGTTCACTTACCGTGGTTCATGGTCTTTATTTCAGTGTGCATATACTGAAGTAGCTCGTTTTACAGCAAACCATTATTTTGCAAGTGTGCACATACCTAATAATAACCCATGTCAGCATGTCTCATTAATTAAGATAAGTGTTTTTAAACTGCTCTATAAAAAGCGGTATATAGTTAGTAATTCTTCCGTGTAAACATTTTTGTGGTACTCTGTAAGCCCATTTCATTTACCTGAACGAAACTAGCTGAGTTGTTAGAGTTACTCTTGAGAGAGAGAGATGTGGAAAATAATATACAGAAGGATAACTGTTAGGTTTCGGTGCTGGTCTCTTGGTAAGATCTAAATTATTGGAATTAAAATCAAATGAAGTGGAGAAAGAGAGAGAGTGAGACCTGAGTTCATAACAGAGCTCTCCTATCCACGGACACATACGCAGAGATAAAGTCATGCATTGAAAACAGAAGCCCTATATATATGAGATGTAATGAAAATTGAAGAACTGAAAATAGGAGAAAATTATGAAAACAATTTGAAGGTGTCGGCGTTTTCCTGTGGCTTTGCCAATAGTTGCATAGCTGGTATATATGTCGTAGTAATTTCTGTATTCAGTAAATACTGTATTTACTGGACGATTTCAGTAAATACGGTATTTGCTAGTAAGAATGGTATTTTCTTTAAACTCCCTATCTTTACACGTAAATACCATTTTTACTGAAACTCTTCCAGTAAATACTGTATTTTCTAGTAAATTCTGTATTTTGTCTTAAACGCCTTTGCCTTTGTGTGTGGCTAGGGGTTCAAAGGGCATGCCGATGTCTGTATGTAAAGCCAGAAGATAAGGTCATACATTATCACTATATATGTGCAAAGGGGGTGCATGAAGGTAAACTCCAGACGTTAGAAATATTATGTAGTTTACAAAATTAAGAAATTGTTTGAATTTTAACACAGTTTTTAAAATCAAAATTTATATTTTATACAGAATTTAAGATATACTATAGGTTTACTTAAAGTTTTAAACTGCTATATTTTTAAATTACGAAAAGTAAGTAAAATTAAAATCAAAGCAACGAATTAATTTTAAATTAATCGTAATTCATAATGATTATATAACACATACATGTCTGCCTTGATTTTAAAAACTGTGTTAAAATTAAAACAATTGCTTAGTTTCGTAAACTAATATTTTTAACGTCTGGAGTTTATCTTCACGCACCCCCTTTGCACATATTGTGATAATGTATGACCTATCTTTTGACTTTAAATATGACGTCGGCATGCCCTTTGAATCCCTAGACCTATCTTTGACCTATCTTTACACAAAGACAAAGGCGTTTAAGACAAAATACAGAATTTACTAGAAAATACAGTATATATTTACTGGGCGAGTTTCAGTAAAAATGGTATTTACGTGTAAACATAGGGAGTTTAAAGAAAATACCATTCTTACTAGTAAATACCGTATTTACTGAAATCGGCCAGTAAATACAGTATTTACTGAATACAGAAATTACTACGACATATACGTACGAAGGGTTCAGTTAAAGCAGTCGTCAACTTATAGCGTGAAATTTAAGTTGGAAATATTAGAAAGTTTTAAATGAGAATTCTAACATTTATTTATGTATATTATTATATGAGACGAAGCATGTCACAAAACTAGACTCACGTAATAAGAGAAACAAAGGAAGAAAGGGCAGATAAAAGCCAGAAATGATTTCGCCTGCAGTGTCTTTTGTTGAGATTTAATATTAATTAGAAATTAAAATAGTATTAAATGGCCCAAACGTGTAATATAGTATATTATTTTGAAGGAAGCCAAAACCAGAAAGCTGAGTTTGTGATGGCATGCGTGTTTTAAAGATTTCTATAATTATATAATTAACTTAATATAGATTTCTTGCAGATTTTCAAAATTTAAAATAGTATAAGGTAATAGGCATATATATTACTCAAATTTAATATATAAGTCATAAACTGCATAGTGCCAACCATGCTTTACCTGTCTCAATCTTTTTATAAATATTGAAAACAATATTGTTGAGCTAATCCTATCTAGAATTCTCATCTATGCATGAGGTTTCTACTTAAATTAGGGCGCTAAGGTGGAAAGGGAAAAAACGGTGAGCAAAGGTTAGATTTGTATCTCTTCCGCTATTTGGCCAAGGAGATTGCTCTGGCAATAAAAGTAGCTCACAAGAGTGAAAAGTGAGGACAGAGTTAGAGGGAAAAGGGGGGATAGCGAAAACGGAGTGACTGTTCTAACCCTGAATAAGAGTATACGCATATATATAGATGTGCGCACGTTTCTATTAAATAAAACTAATGTTATCTACTTTGTGTAAACCTTCTTTTTCTACCTTGATGAAATTCCCCGTTAATAGAAAAAAGGAAGAAGACAAGGAATCGTTTGGGTTAGAACGACGAAACAGTCAGAGATTAAAGTGAGACATTAGTTTTCCTTTTTTCTCTCTTTTGATCGAAAGTGTCAGGACAGCACCAGATGAGTTTGTTTCGCACACAACCTTTTTCCATTTATTAATAATGAGAATAGGAACTTGGGAATTGAGTAAGGTTCAAGATTTGGTCAGATCTAGACCTTACTTTTTTGTCCAAAGCTATAAAGATATAGGGTGGTCGGATTTGCTTCCTGTGTGGGTACCACTGGATGAAAATTAGAACCTAGAATTTCAGGGTCATCAGGGAGCAGTTTTTAGTTATTCTTTGAAGGAAATGGCATTCTGACATCGGCGCTTGTTAATTAGTTGGACTTCTTAATTAGCCCGACGTCTATTCTAAAAAACTGCAATAATGTCTTCTATTTGCGTTTTTATATAGCCAGCCTTGGCCTTTCGTGCAGATAATTTTTTGTTATAATTAGGACCATTGGGTAAAAAACCTGTATACACTATGCAGAAGCTGTGAACGTCAGCTTCGTGAACCTATAAATTTATCACTGAAATTTATAGATGAAAATGTAGAGCATTCGCCATATAGCAAAGTTTAATGCTCGTTGTGCTTATATGCGTGTATCTAGTTTTGTTTAGTTTTAAAAGAATTTTTAATTGGAATTTTATTTACTATTACAGGCTGCCCTTTAGAAAGTTGGTAAGAAAGTATGGCTGTGAATTGTGTTTTACGCCGATGATTATATCGTCCAGTTTCGTTCAGTCCGAGAAGGCAAGAAATGCTGAATTCACTACTGATTCTGGTGTGAATCTATTGGTGTTAATTTTTCTAATTTTTAATTTTTAATTTAGTGCTATAACGAATGAAATTCTAATATGCAAGTGATTTTTCGGTATAGGAGTCTGCACATTTTTGATGCTTTAGTTCTTGTACTGTTTCAGACGACTATCCTCTGATTGTTCAGTTTGCTGCCAACAATGGAGTAGATTTCGCCAATGCTGTCGAGCTTGTTTCAAAGTGAGCAGCTGCAAATATAGTTCCCGAAGCAAGCTTGCATTGATAAGAGACTTTGAACGGAGTCACTTTCGATTTCACAATTTTTCGCGCACCATTAATTTACGGACACGACAAGCAAAACTGCAAGGGGTTGTGAAACCCGAGTGTTTCGGAAAGCTTAGCACTCGAATTCTTTTGTGGTACTCGGGCTCCGCTTCCCTCCGCCCTCGTACCACAAAAAATTCTCGTGCAAGCTTTCACGAAACACTCGGGTTTGTAATGCACTCGCTTCGCTCCTGCATCACAACCCCTCGCAGTTTCGCTTAGCTTGCCTGTAAATCAGCTAGTGCACTCTGTGTTGTGCAACAACCTATACTTGTTGAATGCATCGTGTCCACGTTATACGTTTTTGAAGGAGAATGGTGACGCATCAAATACCTAAAAATAAAAATTTCTAGAATAAGCACAGTATTGTAGTTGCTATTTCTTTTTAGGTATTCCGATGGAGCTGATCTTAACTGCGGCTGTCCACAAAGTTATGCTTGCTAATATCTGTTTTTTAAATGTTGTGTAATTTTTTAATTTTTTACTTTATTATCTATTGAATGTAAATGTGGATAGCAACACTGCGGGTTATATCTTTCTACAAAGCCTTTAGTTAACTGCTTTATTGTGTATATGGTGTATCACTTCTTATTGTGTATATATACTTAAGAATAAATGCCGTTAAGGAATGCTTTTGGAAGAACCAAATTATCTTGAAAGTTTGTTAAAGTTTAATTGTTATTCTGAGAAAGCATTTTATTTAAAACCACTAAAATGCATTTGTGTCATTTGTTTGACGAGGAACGGTATCCCTTGGTTCTTCCTTTGAATTCTGCTGTTTGAACACAGCGTTGTCTAAAACATACCCGTACTAAATTTTAGCTCAACTGGTCAAGTTTAAAGAGCTCGAGGGATGTGAGGTAATCGAGACAAGATCCTACTTTTTCAGATGGGCAATGAATGAAGGATATGGATCTCATCTGATCACAAAGCCTGAATTAATTGCTGATATTGTGAAGCAGACTCGAAACCGAATCCCTCAGATCGATTACTCGATTTCTGTTAAAATTAGAATCTTAGAGGATCCAAGGTGCGCAGGATTACAACTTATGTACTTGTTGCCGTAAGTCTAATTAATTGTATGAACTATAGTTTAGCAAACTTAAACTGGACCAAAAGAGTGAATTTTGTAGAGAGTTTATTATCCAAGCTAAGTATGACAATGTATATATTTTCTGAAAGCTCAGAAATCAGAGATTTCAAAAATTTTAAAAAATTTTCAAATTTTCAAATTTCAAATTTTATAAATTTTGAAAACTGTAGGAAAAGAAAAAATAAACGAAAAGTAGTCGAGTTTGGTATCAAATGAAAGGTCTTGTTCAGGAGAACGCGAATATGTATCAATTAAGCGGGTTTGGGACGGCACGTGGTTCCAGCGGGCCCATATCCCGAAAAATAAAAGTTGCTCCGATCGCTACAAACTTGGGCTCATTTGAAAGCTCTCATCCCGCTGAGTAAAAGTTATAATTGGGTCATCGCTCAAAAATGCTGTCTGTGAAAGTTATCCCTCTTTAAACCCCAAAAATGGGCTGTTTGGGCAGTTTTGGAGGTTTAACCAGGCTACAAAGGGTGAGCTGAATCAAGTCACGCCAGTGCGCTACATTTTGCGTCTCATCATTATACATAACTACGTGAAAATTGCAGCTTTGGATCTTCATGCATGCGTAAGATAAGCTAATTTAAACAAACTTCAAAGAAGCCGCCGTGTCGGTTCCTTTGAAGTTCGTTTAAATTAGCTTATCTTACGCATGCGTACAGATCAAAAGCTGCAATTTTCACGTAGTTGTGTATAATGATGAGACGCAAAACGTAGTACAGCCGTTTGACTTGATTCAGCTCACAGCTTTTGCTAGCCTGGATTAAACCCTCCAAAAGTGCCCAAACAGCCCATTTTTGGGGTTTAAAGATGGATAACTTTCACAGACAGCATTTTTGAGCGATGGCCCAATTATAACTTTTACTCAGCGGGATGAGAGCTTTCAAATGAGCCCAAGTTTGTAGCGATCAGAGCAACTTTTATTTTTCGAGATATGGGCCCGCTGGAACCACGTGCCGCCCCAAATCCGCATAATTGATACATATTCGCATTCTCCTGAACAAGACCTTTCATTTGATACCAAACTCGACTACTTTTCGCTTATTTTTTTCTTTTCCTACAGTTTTCAAAATTTATGAAATTTGAAATTTGAAAATTTGAAATTTTTTTAAAATTTTTGAAATCTCTGATTTCTGAGCTTTCAGAAAATATATACATTGTCATACTTAGCTTGGATAATAAACTCTCTACAAAATTCACTCTTTTGGTCCAGTTTAAGTTTGCTAGACTTTAATTATGTTAACAGCGGTCGGGATTTACGTTAATAGCTTAACTTTGCGGAAATTGTCTCATATCTCACACTCTAGAAGCAGATTGAGGCCATTCTGGTTATTGGAAAATAAACACAGAAAGGGAAACACAAGCTTCTTGTACCAATGGACATGACATTCATCATGTAATAACATAATAACAAGAAATATAATAAGAAATAAGAAACAGCAAGTAATAAACGCTCCTGGGGCCCGTTGCATAAAAATGATAAGTTATAAGTTCATAAGTTAGTAAGTTCATAAGTTAATGGAAGGCCGTCACTTGCCCCCACGAAAGTTGCCCCCACGACAGTTGCCCCCACGTCACTTGCCTTTCCGCGACACTTGCCCCCAGCGACAGTTGCCCCCGAATTGAGAATTCTGTTTTGTAGCACTGTTTGTTCTGTTTTTGGATGTAGTTATTTGATTAAACGTTGAATGCAGACATGGAGGCTATGTTACATATAACAGATTACAAATATAACAGCAAACCTAAGGGAGGGTCTACTTTTGGGGTCAATTTTTCTACTTTCTCCGATCTCGGTGATTTTTACGTCCGATCTCGGTGATTTTAGCTAATTTTTAAAATAAAGGTCGTAAGTCTTCCGGTTAGTGAGTAATTTTACCTCACAATTGAGACCTGATTTCACCTCAAAGCTGCCGAAAAAATCTCTGAGTCAAAGATTGAGTGTACTATTAAGTGTTAACATAACTTTTGTAATTTTGTAATATATAGTTTGTGTCTTTTTGGTTTTTGATGAAGAGGATTAAATTAATACACTCTGCTGTTATATCTGTTATCTGTTATAACACAACACAGCTTACATGTCTGCATTCAACACTAATCAAATAACTACATCCGAAGACAGAACAAACAGTACTACAAAACAAAACAAAACTCTCAATTTGGGGGCAACTGTCGCTGGGGACAAGTGTCGCGGAGAGGCAAGTGACGTGGGGACAAGTGACGTGGGGGCAACTGTCGTGGGGGCAAGTTTCGTGGGGGCAAATGTCGTAGATCCTAAGTTAATATGTCATATACAATAAGTAAAGGTGTTGCATAAAATTTTATTTTAATAAGCGATTATTTCATAAGTATTTTTGAATTATAATAAGCGAAATGTCATAAGTTCAACTAAAATGCCAAGTGAAAGTCATAAGTTCAACTGAAATAGCTGGCTACTTATTACAATATGTTTCAGCAAGGTTTCAGTTCTACGAAGAGCAATATAATTTAGATTAGGAGCAGTTAAATATAAAAGTTTTACAAACAAAAACCTTATTACTAAAAATTGTGGTAAGAAATGTAATTGTGTAAATTGTAAATTCTATGGATCACTATGCTTTTTCGGTTTAGCTATTTTTAGAATATTCTTTCTTTATGTGGTTACGGAAGGTCGTTGCTATTGCACCTTTGTTATTTCGTTAATTACTTGTTGGCACTTCATGCAACTTGACTGTTGAAACACAATAAACTGCAAATTCTGAAAGGAAGAAACTTTGAGCATTTCTACCAATTTGTAATCGTTCAGAAAAATCTTAATTTTCCGTTTTCTGTACTTGTTGCTATAAAATTATCAATGTTATCAACACCCAAACCCGTGTTAAATCGCTTTAACTTAACTTTATGTTAAGCGTTAAGTTAACTTTATGTGTTAAAGGTAGCCAAGTTAACCCGGGTTTAGACGTTGATAACATTGGCCCCTGATCTAGAATTTGAGGCCAACCGACCGCCGGCTGACGATTTTCGCTGACCGGCCGCCGGCCGGGATGCAAATCAACAATCAGAAGTTTACAATTTATAGCAACTAAGCTTAAATTGAACTCCAAATCTAGCAATGTTACTTTCATATGCTATGCTATGCTATTTTTCTAATATAACATTCCAAAAAATACCTTAGCAATCATAATAGCTACACTGCAAACTGTTCCAGGCCGGTATCCGGCCGGACGGCGTTCGCCGGCCTCAAACACTATCCTATCCCCTTTAATTGAATACTTAGCGACCTCACTTTTTCTGGGGGAAGCTCTTTTGGGGGCCCTCTGGGCCCTCTGGAAGGAGTTTCTCTGAAAATATGCTTAAAATTGCACTGTTTTTGCAGTGTCCACTGGGAAAGTTACGTTATCTAAAAAGTATGCAGATTTTATTAGTCGCAGAGGATACGTAACATTTTATAAAACTTTGTGGTTTTACCTTTGTGGTTTTTAGAGCTACCGTAGACCTTTGTCAGTCTGCAGAAGCTGCCGGTATCTCTGCGCTGACAGTTCATGCCAGAACTCCGACTGAGCGTCATCAGCCCGTGCATACAGACATGTTCTCCCTGATCAGTTCCTCTGTTGGAATTCCTGTCATGGCAAACGGCGATATCACTTCTCTGTCAGAGGGCAGATCCCTGGCTGCTCAGACTGGCATGACTGGTAGGTAGTTGTCTGCGGCTGCACCTGTGACAAAATATTATCTTATAAGCAAGAGCTTACATATCTTATATGCTCGAGATTGAGCCTAAGCCAATATTCTTAGCTTAGTTTCTACTGGATCGTGTAGTTGTAATTCTGACCAGAGTACGTCCATGTTCCTTGTTTGGGGAAATCTTATTGGCTGTCGACGGCGGCTTCACCACCAATAGCGTACCACCCTGGTTGGGGACCGCTACACAGTGCTAATTGAAGTGGTCTAGTAGTGTTCGTTTCTTCTCAAGTAATGGCAAAATCAGGTGTTGATAAAATCTTTGAAAAGTCTTGAGTTGTTGAATATTAAATTTTTCTGTTTGGTTAGGTGCAGTTGTGTCTTTTTAACATTTTAGGTCTCATGTCTGCTCGTGGCATTCTGCACAATCCTGCGCTGTTTCGTGGAGACTCAGAGACTCCCATTGAGTGTATTAAAGATTGGGTTAGTCCCGTTGTAGATTATAGTTATGTGGATAAGATTATAATGATTTTGATCTCCGCCGGATTTCTATTTTAGTTTCAGTTCGAAATAGATTTTAATTTACTTATTTCGTTTCATCGTTTTATTAATTTGATATCTTTTTGGCAAACTTCCCCTACATGATTCCTTATCCCAATCCGGCATCAACAAACTTTATGAGAACTCAGAATTGGCGGCTTGCATAGTATTATAGTTGTGGTTATCTGGTTGCAACTCTCAGTGGAATAGAACAGCGGTCTTATGCAAGTTCGGAAATAAGCAACTCGCCATGCAACTAGCTGTCCACTTATCTTTACAGCCATGCTGTTATTTGAGGGGACAAGGTTTTCTTTATATTTTCTTTCATTTTCTTTTTCTTTTTCTTGGGAAAGAAGAAAACTTCAATAGCGCAAGCTAAGATTTGACAGTTGTCAGCTTCAATGATATAAACAATGTGTTTAAAGGCGAAAATATATATATACACACTAAGCAAAGGTGAAAAATGCAAGTGTTGCCAATAGCGTAGACTTAGCACAGTATGAAGCCATCAATCATATTTTAAAATGCAAGGAACATTTCTTTTTCTTTTTCTTTATTTAAAGAAAATTTCTCATTTTCTTTCATTTTCTTTCATCTCAAATAACGGCATGGCTGTTGTAACTACAGGGAACTTGAAAAAATCACAGACAATAGGTGACCGAAGGAACGAGTCACTGGCTTAAACTAAGGTTGAGCACTCCAGTGCAGAAATACACTTTTATAAGGCTTTTCAAAGCCTGAACAAAATGCCTGCCAAACAGAGAGCACTGAAGCTCCAGGAAATAGTGACAGGAGTCCTCCGATTCCACTGATGAAATTGTAGATACTGTAGATGTAGTAGTCAACATTTTTCGTATAGAGTCCCAGCCACACCCCATTTGCTTTCGCGTTGAGGGGTAACGCCAGCTATCCACCACTCCTAGACTTTCTCCAAAGTTAGGGGCAGCGCCTGCTAAACTTAGGAGAAATCTTTTGAAACGGGCACTGTAGGTCTCCTAACTCCTTCCTCGACAGCTCCCAGACTTCCTCCTATGTAGTCTCTTAGGTGGGTACTGAGGAGAATCTTTTGGAACTCGGCCCCGATCTTTGCCTGAGGCAGTGTGTACCCACTGACCTGAAAGTCGACCCGGAGGACCCGCGACCCACTTTCAACTAATCAGTCAGATCCACTTTATTGTAAATGCATAACGTAAACGTGCCAAAGCGTGTTCCCGACGATCTCGCAAGCATAGTATTCAGAAGAACTTTGTCTATTCTTAAATTTTTATTGTATTTGTTCGTTGGTGATTGTCTACGGATGTTGTTTTCAATGACGATTTAGGATTTATTTTATATTTTGTACTTCTGCTAATAGGTTCACATTTCTTTGAGTCTGGGAATGTCTTTCACACAGTTTCATCATCATTTGATGTTTATGATTGATCGACATCTTACCAGAGCTCAGAAGCAAATCTTTAATCGACTCCAATGCGTTCCGGCCGTACTCGATTATCTTGACTCCTGGTTAGGCCCGACGTGGAGAGACTAAATTAATATTCGGGACTACATAGGTTGTTATTATTTTTACAGTTATTCATCTTTTACTGTTTCTGTTTTGATGGAATCGTGACCGCATATTTTAAATAAATTCTTAATCGAATTAAATTTAGTAGGTTAGGCTGATTGCATCCAGTATATAATTTCATTCTGGTTAATCATCGGTTAAATACGATCTAAGGAAAGTGTGTGAAACATGAATAGAAGAACGCAGGTAGTTTCTCCATTAAAGCGTATTAAAGCATCCTTTGCATTTAATGAAGAATATTGTGTTCTACTACTATCAGCCGCGTTTTAAACAGTACGTCGCGACCTTGCATTTTTTAGGCAAATGTTTGGCAGAAATTCTTAAATTTTCAAACAATTTTAAAAGTTTTAAAGCCAAAAAATTGAAAACAAAACGTTAAGTTTGTAAAAAAGGGTGCTAAGCTGAAACTTTCTATTTTGGCAACTTTAGAAAAAGGGATCTCTGTTGTTGTCGCTGACTAGTAGCGAAGAGGTTCTATCGGAAGGCAAAAAGCAGGATCTTCGGGCACTTGAAGCCATCGCCCGAGTTTCAGCGAGAGAGGCCAAGCCGACAGACATATTCCTGGATTACTCCAAGATTAGTCAAGGATTGCCAAGTTTCTTCAGTCTGGTTACCATGACTGGAGTTTTCGTCACAGCTGTTTTGCTAGTTTCATCGGGGATTATCTTGGTAGCAACTCCAAACAATAATTCCGTCCATCTTTTGTATCTTACTGGGTGTGCCTTTGTGGTGGTTGGAATAGCTTTGGTTGCTGCCACTGTATTACTTCAAAGAAAGAATATGGACTGGATTGGATCACGCATACCCATTACGCAGCGAATTTGGGCATTTCAGTAGTGGCAGAGATGTAAAACAGTTAATGTTAAGTTGCTTATTTCATTTTGCTGCATTTTTATGTTTATTATAGCAGTAAAACTGTTTTAGCTCAATGTTACAAACACAGCTGCGAGATCTACTCAGACGGTTGTTTGTAGAGGGAGAGGGTCTGGTTTCAGAAATCCATAATTCCGAGCAATTTAGGATTTTTCGGGCATTCCGTAGTGCGTAGTAGTGGTCAGCTACAGCTACCTATTTCATTTTATCAGGTATGCAACCACAATCTCAACCTTTTCAAAAATATGTTATATCCTTGTATAGCAGTGACGAACTCGACAGTTTGAAACTGCAATAATAAGATTCCTTCTCCCACTAACACAGTAACGTTACCGTATTCTGCTTGGGTCACCGTTGTAGAATGGAAAGATTGAAACACACAATAGTGTAGCTAATGCTTTTTTAACAACGTATCCATTTACGTTTACATTTTTTGTGTTTCACGGAGCGGGGCCACCTTTATAGGGTAAGTTAACATGACCTTCAACATTCATTGAAAAAATTTTTATATATTTATGTCAGCTTAGGTCTGAGCTAGAGGGCGCTGAATTTAGCTTAGCAGATCATAAACTTCAGCTTGATAAAGCTTATTTGGGCGAAAATAATTACGGCAAAATGAAAGTGTGCTGAGCTGAGACTGGGATGGCTTAGTATATTAAGCTCTAACGAAAGGATAGGTGAATGGTCGGAGAAGCCACGGGTAAGTTTATCTACTTCTTTTATTTCATTAGTAGTTTTCACTATTTGCTTTCCCGATGCAGAATTGAAATAGGGTATTTTAAAGATTAACTGAGTGCATTAAATATTAATAAATTGTTCTGATAGTAGCATGTGTTTATTTTATTATCAAACATCTGCTATATTGGCTCATAAATTTGGAATGACTGTTGACAGGTTCCAGTTCATAGATTAGGTAACAGCAAATTTTTCAACGTCTTCCGTAAATAAAATAATTTTCGAAATATCAAATAAAAATTTTTAATTTTCTTGTTTATACTGAAATTTGTGCTGGTTGACTATTTTTTGACAATTTCTCTCTCACAAAATGTTAACACGAACTTTTCTGATAGTTTTGAAACCACAGTTTAATAGTCTTGTACCATTGTCTGAAGATAAAGAAGATTCAAGCTGGTTTCAGTGGGCTCCTTTGGGCATCAGAAACAGTGCTTTTAACTTATTCTCAAAGAAACTGGCAATATTTATAGCTTTATAAAAGACACTGTTGAACGTTTGAAGTCCTATTGTGGTGTTATGTTCATTTTAGTCATAAACTTAAAAACCAACTCAATATTTTAAAACACACTTTCCACCTTTAGTGTTTCTGTTTTCCTTGTCTTTAGCATATGTTTAAGTAATACTGGATGGTTAAATGATGCTCTAAAACGTATAATAGAAACAGACAATTTAGTTTTAAATAAGTTTAATATTTTTTGCTCTTTTCGGTATTGTCGGATGTCGATTAACTGTTTCACAATTAGTAAACCACTATTTAGCCAAACACATATGAGATAGGACTTTAGTTACTTGGTTACCAAATGATGTTTGCAACTGCTCAGCCTCGCTAACTGATTTTGTATTTCATAATTTCACTGTCTCTCAATTTTGATTCTAGCATGACCTGATGGCTGGAAGCTTAGTATGGAATTGGTTAGGCTTTCTTCTGTCACTTGCTACTGTTGGCGAGGCTTGGCTCATTTCCTATCACAAAAAGTTTTCTTGGTCCGATAGGATTTGTTTGTACTCGGAAGAGCCCGCTGTCAGTCTCAGCGAACTTCATCCTTTACTCAGCGCCGGCTGCAGCGTGATTAGATTTCGCTCAAAATTGTTCGATCTCTCCCTGAATGAAACGCTGATCAGTCGACACAAACTTTGTCTCTACAACGATGTATATGACGATTTGACAGTAGCCTATTTTTGTAGTCGTCAAATTGAGCTTAACATTTCTGTGCTTCTGCATCACCCGGTGTCCAGTGCTCCTATTCAGCACCAGAACAAAGGACGGTCAAGAAGAGCCACTCAGGGCATTTATTTCGAGCAGGCTCGATATGAGGTTGAAGTGAGGGAAGAGGGCGCACCCAACCTCCCTGTAGTTCAGGTCTCTGCCTTCAACCCGGATCGTCTCCTTCTACACTATTCCTTTATTTCCCTGCGCCATGTTCAAAGTGTCAGTCTTTTTGCCATCAACCAAACTACGGGTCAAATTTCGACAACGACCAGTCTAGATCGGGAAACCTTTGACTATCACCAGTTTCGGGTCACAGCCTATGAGGCTGGAAATGTGGGTCATCGCACAGCAACGACGTTGGTTGTAATCCACGTCACTGACGTTAACGATCAGCCTCCAGTCCTAGAAAAACATACCTATCATGTCACAGTATCAGAAGAGGCTCATGTGGGCCTAGAACTGCTGCGCATCCACGCAACAGATGCCGATGTGGGTGATAATGGTAGAATTTCGTACAGAATCGGGGATGAAGCTAAGAGCTATCCGTTTGAAATTTCCGCAGACACCGGAATTATACGATTACGTGAATCAGTTGATAGAGAGACACAGAGCTTGTATCGATTTCCTATCATTGCTACTGATAACGGAGCGGAGCCTAAGTCTGCCAGTGCTTTGGTGGAGGTAATAGTTGAAGATGCCAACGACAATGTACCACAGTTCAATCAGAATCAATACACTGCAAGAGTGCCAGAAAATATAGATCCTAAAACAGAACTTAGCATTGTTAAAATTACTGCCACCGACGCAGATCTGGGTAATAATGGAAAACTGAGGTACAATTTTGTCAGTGGAAACTTTCATAACGCATTTGCCATAAACTATGAAACTGGCGAAGTAACGGTAATTGGTTCGCTGAACTTTAAGCTATTTCCAAGGTACGAAATTATCGTGCGAGCTCAGGACTCTGGTTTTCCGCAAGCGCTGTCGAATACAACTCTGCTGATAGTGGATGTGGTCGATGTGAACGATAATGTACCGACATTTTACACCTCCCAATTTCATGAATCGATTCCGGAAGACGCAACACGTGGAACGAAAGTGGTTCAAGTCCAAGCATTTGATGCCGACAGCGGCCTGAATGGCCTGATAAAATACTCTATTCCAACTCCTTACGTACGCGATTTCCCTTTCAAAATTGATGAAAATAAAGGCTGGATTTTCTTGGCTTCAGAGTTGGACCGGGAGCAGAGATCCGAGTTTCGTTTTCATATTAAAGCAACAGACTGTGGGAAGCCTCCACTGTCGTCCACAGCAACGGTTATCATCAACGTTATCGACGTAAATGATAATCCGCCTCGATTTGAACAAAATCTCTACAATGTGACGATTGGAGAAAATGCTACCTACGGACAGGAAATCATTAAACTGAAAGCTATCGATAAAGATGTATCGGAAAAGATAGAATATTCCATCACAAGTGGTGATTCTGGAAGGAAATTTTCTCTAATTGAACAGAATAATGAAGCAATCATTACTCTACAAAAGACGCTCAGCTACACAGAGCAGCATCTCTACGTACTGACAGTTCATGCCAATGATCCCGGCTATAAGTTTGATACTGCCACAGTCTACATTAATGTGGAAGATATAAATTCTCCACCGATGTTCGAAAGTCATCCATTCAGTCACGTTGTAATGGAAAACGAACCAATCAATTTCACCGTAACCGTAATGCAAGGGATGGACGGAGATGCTGGTAACAATGCCAAACTAACCTACCAGTTGGAGGGTTCGGACTACTTTCAGATCGATTCTAACAGTGGAGTAATCTCTGTAGCCAAACCGTTAGACAGAGAAACTAAGCCAAAACACAATCTTAAGATATACCTATTTGATCACGGGAGGCCGCCGTTGACCGCCGTAACGGAAGTTGAAATAGTGATCGGAGATGTGAATGACAATTCACCGATATTCGGAAATCACTCCTATTACGTTGAAATTCCGGAAAACACCAGCCCGGATACTCGGATTCTGACAGTTTCTGCAACGGATAAAGATTCCGGTGCCAACGGGCTTGTTTCCTACAGGCTCGCGGATCAGGCTAAATCCCTTCCCTTCTATGTCGACAGTGTGTCTGGCGCCTTAAGAGTTGCTCCCTCAGTAGCGTTGGATCGAGAAACGGTGGAAGCCTATGAATTTTCAATTTTAGCAGTTGATGCCGGAACTCCACAGCAAAGTAGCTCTGCCAGAATTTCTGTAAGATTATTGGACGTTAACGATAATCCTCCAAAATTTCCTACGGAAACCTACGACTTTTATTTAGCCGAGAATTCCGCCATCGGTTCTGTTGTGGGACACGTTGTGGCCGCAGATCCTGATCTTGGTGAAAATGCCCTGGTCAGTTATCGGATTTTTGGCGGTCAAGATATGGGATTCTTTGAACTACAGGATCCATTTGATGCCTACCAGGAAACGAAAGATGGGATCTTCCTGATAACCCGTAATCACCTGGATTACGAATCCGGGAAAATTCGATATCATGTTCAGATAGAGGCCTCGTCTGGAGATCTATCAACAGTGGTTGAAGTCTATCTCCACGTTTTGGACATTAACGATCATATGCCGGTCCTGAAGGATTTTGTGATAGTCTTCAACAATTATCGTGAATTTTTTCCTCTACACGAACTGGGTAGAATTCCTGCTCATGATCCGGATATCAATGACACTCTTCAGTATGATATTCCTTCTGGTAACGGAGCGGATCTTTTGCGCCTTGACAAGGAATCTGGTAGGATTCAGCTGAACGCCAATCTAAATTCTAATCGAGATCTGAGGGCTGAAATGGACGTTTGCGTGAGCGGTGAGTTGTTTTTGTATGCATTTGAATATTCTTTTTGTTATATATATTTACTTAATATTTAGCTAACAAGACTTTAGAAAATTTTAAATAGTAAAACACTAACTGAAGGGAAGTGTAGTCGTGTACTATAAAATTTGTTGCGGAAAACTCGTCGTTGTTTTTGGAAACTCAAATTTGCTTTGAGAAAATATTCATCACAATATATATAATCGACAATTTTCCCATTGTTTTAATTTTGCTGTTTGTATAATGTAAAAGAAAAATGAAAGGGCAAAAGAACATGATAAATAACTGTTATAAGTCCAGTTATATTATTTCCTGGTTAATTTGGTTTTGATGCCATTTTATAAATTCTTCGAGATTCCTTTGCTTTCTTTGAAGATTAGGTCCTGTGAATATGTTCCGCTGAAGAAAGTATAGGGTTCACTGAGCCGGCAATCTTTCACAAAAACACTTCTTTTTCTGTTTCTGCTGAGGAGAGTATCTTTTCAGGTTGGAGTTCTCATTACTTTTCAGCTAGGAACTGTCATAATCCTAGCACGACAAATTTACAATATTGCTGGGGTTTCCATAGTCAGGGATCTGCAAAATTAATGCCCTACCCTGAGCTCCAGTTCAGAGCTTCTGATTTAACGAGCAAAATTATGACGTCTTTGATCGGCATGTAGTAATTTAAAGAATTGATCCTAAAATTATGTCTCAACTTGGGCACCAAAACAATCTTCAGTAAAGTATCTGAAAAAAATTAAGCTCTTGAATGACAGTGTTAGTTTTATTTGGCAAGTTATGATTACTTACGTAATCCACCGTACCTACGTGTACGAAAACGAAACCCAATGAACAATATAATAAGCAAAATATAATCTGTGTGTGTTAACGTAAAGTACGTTTGGTTACGTGTTCGGGAGCATCAGTGAGCAAGTAGCTATTTCTTCTTATTTTCGCGTCAAATTAGGAAGGGCTTGGTGTTCTTTTAGAGAGGAATGCAACAGGTAATAAACTTGTGTTGTCATAAATTACGTAAGCTATCTGAGTTAGTGTTGTCATCGGAGCTGTTACAGGAGTGCTAGCAAGAACATTACCTAATCCATCAATTTCAAGAGGACAGTTTGTCCTAAGGCAAGGTTTCTTGTCCATTTTCATTGATTAAGCCTTTTACCTACATTATAACAGTTTAACCTACATACACATACGTAGCCAGCCACTTAAAATAGGTATACACTTTTAGTTCTGTTGTTCTTGGGTATGTCCTTATCAAAAACCCTCCGACTGTCCTGATAAACTTGGATAGAAGTATGGCTGAATCATTAGCGACTTAGCCACTTATGAATATGATATAAGATGGATAGGTTTAGGGGGAGATTTCATTACGAAAAGTAGGCTATAACTGAAATTTATGGAGGTTTTTAATGAAAGTGGACAGGACTTACTAATCTCAGGAGAGGCGACTGGGAGAGAGGGCGGTTACGCCGATAGGAATAACTCCCTCTCTCTACCAAATACCTCTTATGCAACCTCGTTTGACTGAAAAGTGGGAGAGCTTAATCTCACCATCATTTACAATTGTTGAACTATTTGAGCACGGACCACAAAATCAAAACATTTAGAGAATTATCTTTTTTGATAAAAAAATAGTTACCTATTGCACACATGTATACCTATGTTTGGCTGCAAATATCGAAACTTTATTATTGAGTCATCCTGTTTGATAATGAATATATTATCATGACGAATAATACAAGGAAGGCGTACTACTTTATTTTGTAGTTTCAGGAATGTTTGGTTGATCACAAAAGGATATTCTTCAATATTTGTTTAGGTGCTTAGTTACGCCTTACGGTAATAGATGTCGAATGTGGGATAAGGGGGCAGGAAAATGGTCTATTGTTCGGTAGGTTCCAATCGCATAATCCGTATAGATTGAAGCGAGTGATATTTTTAATTAAATTGGAGGCGAGCAATGGTAATATAATTCAAACAACAACTGGCGTATCAGCACACCGGATTTTCTTTCATCGAAAGTGTCCTAAAAAATTAATGGGGATCCCTGTTATAATATCTATTCTTAAGTTTAAGTAAAATTATATAATCAGAATTTGCGAACGATTCAATTTTTCCAGCGACTACATCATCCATGTTTTAACCAATCGTTAAAAGGGTTTTGCTTTATCAATTAACCTAGGTATAGCCTGGTCTGTACTTAACTGGAGACAAAATTTTCCTACTAGCAAATGCTAAACAAATTGTTCCTATATGTCATAATTTTCGTATACCCTGATTTTTCAGTAAAAAAGCAACAAGTGTATACCTTGTACTTACGTACCCTTTGCTTGTTTGACTTATGCTTTTTATGACAGTCATTTGTAGCGGCTATAGCGGCCAGCAATAATTCAAAGATAATTGAGAGAGCCAGGTATCTTTATAATCTTGGCTGAAACTTTGTCAAGTCGAACTACTAGCTACATGGTAATTTAATCAAGAAAGACACGAACTTTTGACGTATACAGGCAACTTTTTCTTAACACTGACAACCCTAACTATTATGAATCTATATCTGAAGAGTGCGAGGAAGGAAAAGCACGGCGTCCAAGACTTTTGCTCTTGGACCTGAACAAATGGTCATCCAAAGTGAAGCACCCATTAGGTAGACAAACATACTTGGAGACAACTGGTAACTGGGACACTGGAGGGCAGAGAAGGGCTGTAAATCACAATTGTTTAGAAAATACAATTATCAGAATTAGTTAGCCAGCTAGAATTAGTTAGTGCTAGCTCCCGGTTTTTAAGCTACGTAGTACGTACTGGAAAAAAGTTAGGTAAAAGCTCAGAAAGCCTTTCTTGAAAGATACAATTTCTTTTTGTATGTTTAATTTTTATTTTTATTTAATCTTATGTTTAATTTTTATAGATGGAATCAATTCCGTTTGTGCCAAATGTACGTTGGTTGTAACTGTGGTGACTGATGAAATGCTCCTGAACAGTGTTACAGTCAGTCTAGCGGACGCCACAGTTGAAGAATTGCTGGGCCCTGCATCCTTTGCAAGATTTCAGGATGTTATGGGTTAGTTGGTTGGCTGGGTAAATGTGGTTTCCGGGAGAATAAAATGCTGATAACGCCTAGAAGCCCGATTTTTTCTCTATTGTTGCAATATTTGGGTGAAACAATACTGCAGGTTCTACTTCTTGATTATGTTTTTCTTTATTATCTTTATTATGTATGTGTGCTTTGCAGCTTCCCTGGTGCCAGCACAACGAGAGCATGTCAAGATATTCAGCGTCAAATCCGAGAACAGTGGCGACATAAAACTTCTGAATGTCAGCTTTGCAATTCAGAGACAGAAACCTGCAATATGGCTGAGGTTTGTTCATGTTTTTGCTGCAATAGTGGTATGCAAAATGATGATAAAGAGTATTCCGCGAATACTGTATTTTTCTTAACGTTTTTAAAACTTTTTGAACTAAATGAAAACTTTTAGTCCGGATTTCATTTATCCTGTCGTTATTGTTATTCAGTCTGTTATTCATTTTTGGTACGCTTTCAATTGTTGTAATAATTTGTTTTGTCGTT
Organism: Trissonchulus latispiculum; assembly: GCA_030248195.1. Classification (NCBI taxonomy): domain Eukaryota; kingdom Metazoa; phylum Nematoda; class Enoplea; order Enoplida; family Ironidae; genus Trissonchulus; species Trissonchulus latispiculum. The sequence continues at coordinate 75,497 of JASAND010015835.1, forward strand.
ACAAAAATCTTCAGCCATCTTTTTATATTTTATTCCATGTTCTCAGTTCTTCGTCTCGGTGTTCCAAAAAACTGTGATGTCGCTTCCTCGATATAGGATATTTGGGTATAATTTTTATAGCTATCATACGTAGTGTACCATCATTTCTTGAAAGCTAAGCCTGCTCCGTTTAGAGCCATCCATTGGTGAATCTACGTACTTATTTTTCATGACTGATCCTTCATTTCACATTCAGAGCCTCAAGGTGATAATTAGACTTCAGCTCATCTAAAATGATGAAAACTAGAAAAACCGGACCACATAAACTTGATTAAAATTTTAGAATCCACGTACCTAAAAGCAACAATATGGGACTTCCTTTATTTATCCTTAGTAGCCTAAATCCCTCAAAAATAGCTCACCGTAATAATCGGGGTGAAAGTCTTCAAAGAAACACTGTTAAATGTTGTTAATTTCATGAAATTTTGAACCAATTCTTTGGAAACACCTTAGCTTTTGCTAAACTGAAAACGCCAAAGAAAAAATAGTTGACTGACAGTTCATAAACTACTGCATAGTGTATATAACTTGAAATGTAAATTTATTAACCAGATTTTGTACTGTAAACTTAATTGAGTAAAAACAACTATACTAAACCTATATTTTTAGGATATTACTTTCTTTCACGACCTCCACAAACAAGGTCTAAATGTTGACCATTTTACAGCCCAGAGCCAATACGGGGCAGCTGGGAATACAAGGGGACTAGCTTAACCATAATTGATGGAAATTTAATTAGACTAGCATTTGTGAGCTAATAATTTGTATAGGCGCAAACATCTTGGTTGGCCCTCCCAGATTAAGTTCTGGTCATTTGTTACTAATGTAGGAGGTTCCCTTTTATGGAAGTCCTGGTCAGACTCAAATAGAACGGAAGATCCTAATAGTGGCCCCTGTCCAAAGTGAAATTTCATGAAAAGAGGGAGAGTGGTATCAGAACTGAAAATTATTAGGGCCGAAAGCTTTAAAGCATAATTTGCTGATTAATGCTGGAATTATTTCATCCTTAATATGATAATGAGCACATTTACTCTGGTGGTTATCATCGTAACGTCCCTAATTGGTCCAGTAGACGTACTATACTTTTATTAATAGTCGTACCTACCTATCTGGAACTGGAAAGGGTTGTGTGTGCGTTTGTGGGTTTTCTAAAAAACGTCATTTCGTTATGTAGCTATCTTAGTACATACCTAATTCATGTTTTAGCTACTTTAAGGACAATAGTTTCTTTAGTGATTTGACTGCTTTTTAGTTACAAGCTTTACTCTTTCTTAATTTACATAATTTTCCTTAAACAGCAATATTGTAACTATTTTTGTAGCCAAAGCAAAGCAAAGCAGTTGTTATTATTTGTCGTTTTTGTATTGTAGTTTCGACGAGCTGCAAGAACTGATCTATCTAAATCGTCATGCCATATCGGAGCTGATAAATGTGGAAGTCGTGCCGTTTGAGGACAACCTCTGTGTTCGTGAACCCTGCGCTGGTTTCCAACGATGCCAGAGTGGACTCAGATTTGTTAGCGCCAGCGATTTCATCACAACTGACAATTTTTTATTTCGTCCCATCAACCCAGGAAATCGCATTCTCTGCGTCTGTCCTGAAGGATTTGCTGGTATATTAATGTAGAAGAACAAAATTTTTTGTAAACCGATTATCTTTTGTTGACACTGATCTAATCTCATGCATGTCAAAAGTTTGCTCATACATGAGCTGTTGGACAAAACAGGAAAATTTTTGTATTAATATTGTTTTGCAGCATGGTAATCTACTTCATTTAAGCTTTTATTGTTTTACCTGATCCTTTAGGCTTAACTCAATCATTTCGCTGCGATGCCGAAGTGAATATGTGCTATTCCTCCCCTTGTCTCAACAATGGCACCTGCATTCCTCGAGAGGAGGGCTTCACATGCCAATGTCCCATAAATTTCACAGGTGAGGAAAACTATTTGCCTTATTCTGTCTCTCCTTTTAACAGTAGAATTCAACGCTACAGTAGGTAAGAAATAAAGACGATGGCTATAAAAGCAGTGTAAATTTAAGCTTGACTTAGCCTTTAGATTGAAGTTACCTAATCCTGGCTGGTCATGTAAGCTTACATTGAGTGGACCTTAAAGGTCTGTGCAAAAGGGCATAATCTTCTGAATAGACTCACGTGTCGCGAGGTAGGGAAGCTCTCGTTAGCCCTTCCGCTTAGATTTAGCCATAATTAGCGCTTTTGTTGTTTGAGGGCAAATTACCTAGGATTAGTGACTCAGAGTGAGTCTAGCCAAGCAGCAGTCAAGAGCAGGACTTCTACTAAGGATTTAGTAACATGCTAACAGGCCGACAAAGATAAAGCAAAGAACCTCCTGTGATTGAGTGGATTTTTCTATAGACGGAGTGCTTTTAGTCCAGTCCTTCCCATTAAGATGCTGAAATGACTTTTCTACAAACAGTATTAATAAACAGGCAGGTGATAAGTTACACAGTCAGAGGCCTAATTTTAACTGAAAACTAAGATTTCAAGATGAACAAACAGTCCTTTTTGAGTACGTAAACAGAATTGAAATAGCTAAGTAGCAATACAAAGCATACCTATATAGTGGTCAAGGCGGAATCTGGTGGTAAGATTTCAAGAAATAACGGCCCGGTGTTTTGAGCTGAGTATTTTAAAAAAAGGAAAACAGTTATACGGACTGTATGAAAACCGTCGGTTAAAAGCCAGCTAGTATCGTCTTTTTATAAATAACAAATACAATACTTATAAATGTAATAGCATAACAATAACAAATACAATACAGTCAACAATTGGCATTGAACAAACATACGCTCTGACGTTTTACCTTGTACCTAATAGAAACAACAACGCGAAGTATAAGTAGAACTCATTAAGTTGACGTAGCCAACAACCAAGGTACTAAGGTATATTAAAGATTTCGTTTGTTTGCCTTGTCTGATGTTTGTGCGTTGTTAATAATTTTTATTTATTTGGTTTATTTATTTATTCAGACATTCTGACGTTAGCGATCACACTCTTGCTTTGTTGTTATACTTTTGCAGGGAGGGTCGAACAAATTTCAAATTAATTTATTAAAAGAATGGAATATTCGCAGTATTTTCGAGTAGTCTAATTTCTTTAGATCATCCAAACATATTTGTTGATTGCCTGTAACTAATTACTTACCACCAATAAATTAAGGCATTTCTCGATTGCACACCCCTGTTATGCCTTGTCTAAAGGCAATGGGTTTGTATTTAAACTCTTTGACCTTTCTCCCCCTTTATAGCTAAGACGTTGCTCAGTGTTTGTGACTAGGCCAGATTTGTGATGTCACTTCTGTTGCTTTGTGACAAAGGAACTTGTTATCAGTTTTAATCAGAGCCGAAGATAGAAGCTCATTTGGTTAATGTAACTCAGCCCTCAGTCTCAACTCAAGCTAATTTAGCTGACTCATAAGTCCTCAACAGACTACGTATCTAATTGAAAAGGCACCAGGTTTTTGACTCACCAAAATGAGGGTTGAACTAACTACTTACTCTTCTAGCCGGGACTTAGGTAAGTAGACTTCGAAATTAATAGTGATACGGACTTTGATAAAAGGACTGATTGGAACTGGAGCACGAAATTATCTTCACTAATTGTGTGGAAATTTCTACGAGAAAAAGTGAAGCCTTTTTATACGCACGGTGAAGAACGCAAAAATTAGAGCTTGGAATCTATATAAATGGCAAATGCCTTACTGGATTTAAAAGAATGCAAACCAAAAATAGAACGAAAGCTCATTTCTTGGTTAATTAAAATAAAAAATACAATTTCTCGGTTTCCTTTCTTGGCAAACGATTAAGGCTCACAATAAAATTAACCAAAGGTAAATTGACATTTTTGTCCAGGTAGCATAGGTAATCATGCTACATAACTCTTCTAATCACTGGGAGTAGGTTTTGAGGTATATAACAACAAAATGCTATATTTTGCTGAACGATTTAACGTTTTGATGGGTTGATTTGTTTGACTTTCGCCAATAGTTTGAATTGAAAGTGGAATCCTTTCATGGTTTTGGTCAGTTAGTGAGTTAACTGAAAGAGGCCCAGTCTAAGAAGTTATGATCTCTTAAGTTCATCTTAACTTTGGAGGCAAAGGCGAGACACTCATTAGACGGTCATGGAAATATTATCCAACAACATCCTGTAAAGTTATTCACTGAGATTTTGGTGGATGGTAATTTGACGCTTAACGAGCCCAACTTATGTACACTAAAATAATGACCAGCTAAAGGACCTCCCGATGACTGACTATAAAATAGCGCGCTTCCATGGAGAGAGAAAGAGGGAGGGGAAGACAAGAATTTATATCACGAAAACTTCCAAAGGAAAATCCTAAGCCAAACAAATTTGGCATAGAAATTTAAAATGTTTCGAAAATTTTTAGCGGAAACTAAGCATCTAATATAGCTATCTAAAGCAATTAAAAACAAATCATTAATAACAGATAAATGAAAATATAAGTAATTACGTGTGCTGGCACTGTAATATTTATTGAACATACAGAAATAACAACAAAAACTGCGTTGAACTGCTACAAGTCATAAACACATGGATTAGGTAAACATAATCATACATTGACATATACATTTTCAAGAACTATCAAGAATACCATAATTAATGTAAATTTTTAGGTACCCTTATTTTTGTCAGTACGCTAACAATTTCATGATATATCGTTGGGGGGTGTATTACATTTAAGGCCAAAGAAATGTCGAATTATTGGTGTTAATGTTTGTTCCCGGGTTTTATTTCCAGAGTCACTAGCACGGCCTTGCCCTGAAATGAAACATTATATGAACCTGATTAAAAAAGTGCCTGATTTCAAACATCTCCTCAATGCTGAGAAATATATTCCGATGCGTAGCTAAGGATGATGGGACATTTGCCTTTGTATTATTTGTAACAATTACCGCATTGTTTTTTAGTTCTCCAGAATTGACTCAAAATTAGTGTCTTGGACGTCGTCTTTTCTTGTTTCAGGGTCAACGTGTGAAATTCCACTGCTGTCCAGCTTCTGTTTGCCGGGAGTTTGTCATGGCCAGTCCAACTGTGACACATCGGCAGGATTCATGTCCTGCAGTGGATGTCCTTATCCGGAAGAGTTTGCCACGAGATTTTGTCAGCTGACTGCCCTATCCTTTCAGGAAGGCTCCTTTGCCACCTTCATGCCTCTTCGACAACGCTACAAATTTAAACTGAAGCTTAGGTAAAAAAGAATTTGAGCTATCATTCCATCACCTGATACCCAAAACTTTCAGACCTCAGGTGTGATTAGATCCCACGAATTCAGGATTAACTCTCCGATCGCTCTGGCAACTCAGCTACCGAGACTATATATACAGTTGCATCAAGCAAGAAAGTGCTTGCATCTGAAAATTCGTGCATTCCGTACATAAATTTCTATTTTAGCGTAAACATGAAAAGCTATAAAGCCAAGTGCCCCTATCAGTAGAGGAAGCATGGAATTCGTAGAAGTTTGTTGAGGCCTCAGTTGTTGAGGTGGTGTCTCGTCTACTGTAGGAGCAAATTTACATTTCTCGGTATGTCATATCATATCGTGTGTTATTAACTATTTAGCTTCGCATCCGTCACTCCAAATGGACTTCTCTTCTTCAATGGTCGTTATCGGGAAAGCCATGACTTCGTCCGCCTTGAGCTTCGAAACGGCACTTTGGTCTTTTCTTTCTCAGTTGGTGACGCTGTTGTAACGGACTTACAGCTAAAATCCAAGAAAACATTTTCTGACAGCTCTTGGCACACCATTATTGTGGATTACGACAATTTAGTAAGAATTTGTGGAAAGTTTGCTGCTTCCTCCATTCACTTTTATTACTCTAGCTTCCATACACAGGAATTTGAATTTTAAATCAATTATACATGGTGATGGTGGTGGTTTTCTTTGACATTTTTTAACTTTGTTAAATGTTGTCGTTGAATAAGCTCAAAAAATTATTTGGAGTAAATTCATCTATAGATTAATTTAGACAGATTCTGAATTGATTTAAGGTTAAAATTCTGAAGCCAATCGGAAGACGAAAAAGCATCTTTATTTTAAGGCGACATCTATTTCTTTCTGTATATAATCTAAACTTCTTCCAGCAAACTTTTTATTTTCATTGCACACACTACAAATCTATTAACGATAAAGGTTAATTTTAGACAGCTACAATGTACACAGAAGGTTGTAACGTTGACATTTCGTTGAAGCATGGAAAGGATATTGGTTATGAAATTTGTGCTGTACGCAGGACTTACTTCAGGTATCTGTCCATTATTATTAGTTGTCTTAGTTTTAGCAAATTTTAGCAACTTGTTTTGTGCTAATTTTAATGTAATCTTCCTGTAAATATGTAAAATGAGAACTATATTTTTTGGTAACACTAATTTTCAGTTTCCTGGGTAGGATTAATTTTTTGAAAACTCCTATCTTTTTGTTTTTAGCTGTGCGAAGACTGATCAACACTGCTATCGGTCTCTGGATTTGATTGGTCCTTTATATCTGGGAGGCTTACCATCAAATCTGGCTGAAAAGCTGGGCACTACCACCAACTCTTTCCATGGTTGTGTTCAAAACCTTATCATTGATAATCAGTTGGTGGATTTCGGGAAGTATTTAGCCTACAATAAAGTCAGCGTTGGGTGCAACAGCAAGCAGGATTACTGTCGGCAGTATCGTTGTGAAAATGGTGGGATTTGTGAAAACCGATGGAATTCTCCGTTTTGTATTTGTCAGTCTGGCTATGCAGGCGAACGCTGCGAAATAGGTATGCTGCTCAAATTTGCGTAATAAAATCTCTACTACAGTCTGTGAAAAATGCTAAACCAAAGGAGCTTTAAATTACAGTTATTTATCTCTTGTTTCTTGAATAAAAATAATTTAGAAATTCAGAAAACTTGGAAGTAGATAACTACATAAAATTGGCCTTTTTCTAAAAACTCTTATTGATGGGAATTAGCCTTCTGTTGTCAAAGTACGTCAAAGTATGGCGTCACTAGTAACAGCATGAAATTACAAGAAAATTATAATTATCTTGATGACAATGCTTTGTTATTGATTCGTAAGATTGATGAAGTTTTTTAATATCTTAGAAGTTTTCAACTCCGAAGTTCGCTTGTCTGAAGATGATAGCTACGTTGAATGGACGAAAACTGAGTCGGATTCGTCGTTTGCCACATCTGAAATAACACTTGGAATTAGGTTTCGGACTGGTGCAACTCATGCTATTTTACTAACTGGTAGCACAAATGACGGACACGTTAGCTTAAAAGTAAGCATTGTCTGTGCAATTAAATTTGTGTGTGCGCATATTGTATTTGACTTGATTGTTGTTTGTTATTTGGATTATTTATTCGAAATGAAAGAACGAACGAAACTAAGATGTGTCACTACAGCAACCCGACCCGAGCAATTCGCACCTACAACCTTTTTCTGACTAGGCCAAATTAAGTTTATTTTTTATTATTACATAAACATTAATATGAAGTTGATTACAGTTTACATACAATTTAGCTTGTTTTGTTGCAGATTCGAGTTTCTGAATTGAAAGCAGTTTGTTACGGCCGAGTCCTGAGTATCGAAGGTTTGCCTGTGAATGATAGGATCTGGCATAATGCTACTCTTTCCATCTACGGCACCACATGCTCGCTCACTTTAGATAGTGGTGTTACGAAGGTACCTAACGCTGATGTGAAACTTGTGTTTGGTTGAGTGAGTATGTTAATATTTGAAAATAAATACTTTTCGACAACTGACTCAGTAGTTTAATATAATTTGATCACTTCTTCTGTTGTAGAATGCCACTATTTCAAAACCAGTTGTATCTAAGATTGGCAGATTTCAGTCTGGAAATGTGGATGGCAATGGGGGATTTTTCGGATGTTTGAAAGTTAGTTTGAACTTAGTTAGTTGGTCCAAATCCAGATCTAACTTAGTTAACTCCAAATGATCCAAAATGGAACGCTGTTTCTTTCACTAAGAACGCTGTGTAGAAATAGAGTACTCGTTGCTGAGTGGTGTGAGACGTTACTACTTCTAACACAACTTTCTGAAAAATGAAATAGCGTATGTACTGTACTGTAGTTGTACTTTGTCATCCATAAATTGTTATTCTTCTATTCTGTTGTAGGGTCCGTTTTATGGCTTCAAAGGAAAATCCTTCCTGCTTCAAGCTAAAAATAGCTACAAAACTGAACCTGGGTGTGGATCACCAGTTAGTTGTGAAGGAAATGGATTCAGCTGTTCCAAAAACAGTGTCTGCGTTGAAGGCTGGAATGAGTATCGTTGCTCTTGCAAGAAAGGTAAACTCTTATTGAATTGGAAGGTATTTTAAAAGCATTATTTGAAATTTTTAGTTGGAAAATTCGATTGGAGGACAAACACCAGGTGGCAAATCATAAAGTAGCATAGAAGGGATGTTTGTAACATCGGGTTTACATTACTGCTGCGTAAATGTAGGATTGTATTTATTGCTGATATTTTTCTATGTATGGTCTTTAATCATACTCTTTTGTTCAGGTTACTTTGGCGCCAAGTGCGTTTCTGCATGCAGCTTGCATCCTTGTCAAAATGGCGGCAACTGTATTCAAGACTGGAATGCACCAGATGGTTACAGATGCAGCTGCAGTTCAGAATACTCGGGAAGTCACTGTGAAGAGAAACGACCAAGCTCTTGTCCCCGATACTGGTGGGGTTATCCAACGTGTGGTCCCTGTCAATGTGATACAATGAAGCTCTTCAGTGCTCAATGTGATTCGAGAACAGGAAGATGCATTTGTCAGGTAATAAATATAAAAAATACCTTGATAGCTATAGCAAGTCTGTTATCAGCTCCAGGTCCAGCAGTGTACACTAGTGTGCTGACTTTCCTCATTAGTGTATAATTATGCTCCGATCCGACCAGAATATGCGACTGGTCTCCGTTTGATGAAGGCGACGATGACGACAACGCATGCTCCAATTGGTGGTGGCTAGGAAGGAGTAGGCCGCGTGTAGACAGGCTGACTGGAGGACAGCTAGGGCAAGACTGTAACCGGCCGGCCTTGGTCCACAGTGTGCACAGTCGACTGGAAAAATATATTTGTATCGGCTGTCCGGTCGGTGTCGGGAGCATGGTATGTGGCCCATGAAAACCTGGACCGCGTTGCAAAAGATTCGCCGAAGCCTAGGAGCGCTCCTATGTCCACTTTAGGGGGCCACTTGGGAAAATTCGGTTTCAAAAGATTCTCCTAAGTTAGGAGTGCCAGCAACCACTCTTAACTTTTGCCCTAAGTTACACGAGTTTAGGAGCAGCGTTAGCTAAGCTTAGGAGAAATTTTTTGAATCGGGCTTAGGCAGTTTCCTAACTCTCTCCTAGGCAGCTCCCAGAGTCCCAGACATCCTCCTAAGTACCTTCCTAGGAGGATACTTTAGGAGAATTTTTTTGCAACGCGGCCCTGCGCCTCTAAGACTAATCAACAGTATGCGACAGCCAATCAGATTGCTAAATACACTCCTCGCTTGACGGGAAGAGGAAGATTGATTCTAACATTCAAATCAACAGAAATTGCTTTGGGCTGGCTCAATTAAACAAACTCCGGTTTTTTTGTTGGCAACCACCCAAACAGGTATATCTTTTGACGACCCTTCCCAAATGAGGAACTTTTTGAAAGCAGATGAAAATATTCTTATTCCTTGCTAAACCCTCTCCCAAACGAGGATCTGGTTCGAGCGTGTAACCTGGCGGACGCTAGAAAACTGTGAAATTATGAATGATACAAGATAATAGACGAAAGAAAGAAAGTTGTCACTACAGCACCACAGACCCTAAAAATTCGGGCCTGAGGTGGGGATCGAACCCACAACCTTCGGTTAACTAGACCGACGCTCTACTGATTGAGCCACCCAGGCACAATCGAACCAAGCTTAAGGGGGCGCTTCCATTACCGGGACCGGCTCTCCTGTATTCAATTCTCAACCAATCTCTTTCAAATTTTCAGCAACGATAGTTGTTGCTAAGTTCTAGTAATTTGCTGAGTTTGAAAAATTTATTGCTTGGCTTGCAACTTACACAAGAGGGATAATTTCAAATTTTCAAAATGGTGTCACTCATTAACGGCTAAATAAAAGTAGCTCAAATTTTGCACAAATCTATAAACGGACCTAATGCAGGGGCACTTTTTTCATTTTTTTGATTTGTGCAATATTGAGTATTTTATAAATGTTCAAAAACTTTAGAAGTCGATATCTCGCAGAATTTAAGGTTTAAACAAAAAATGAAAAAAGTGCCCCTGCGTACCTCTTTAATAAACGTACATGCAAAATTTGAGCAACTTTGGTCGAAGCATTTATGAGAAAGTTAAATTGGAAAATTTCGCTCTAATTGCTTTTGTTTTGCACATATATTATGATTTTAATAAGTTGCGTAGTGCATTTTATAAAATAATAAACAAATCCAACACAAAAGCATCATGAAATATCCTTTAGAATTTATTTTCGAACTGTTAGTTTTTACTTTGCTAAACGAAATGAGAATGGTCAACGTAAATTTGCCAATTATTCAACCGCCTGTTACTTTTGATAGAAACCACGTGCAGAAGTGATATGCACATCGCTGTAAAGCTCTTTTTATGCTCTTTCACATAGTGCATTTGAATTAATCGTTTGGGGCTTTAATAAAATTTCGATTTCTTAAGCCATAATGGTAGCTAGCCAAGCAGATGGTCTCAGTTACTGAAATTTTGTCAAAACATGCCCCGCCAACCAAAGTGACTTCTTTTGGGATTTCTTTAAAATTGAGCAATCGGTACAGATTTTACATCAATAATCCCGATAATGGAAGCGCCCCCTTAAGTTTGAATTCGAACCCAAACTATAGTGACACGTTTTTGAATGAGCATACAGCCCTACCAAAGACACATACCCCGCGAGACATGCTCAGCTGACAGGTAGTGCACGATGGCTGTAGAATGATACAAGATAATAGACGAAAGAAAGAAAGTTGTCACTACAGCACCACAGACCCGAAAAATTCGGGCCTGAGGTGGGGATCAAACCCACAACCTTCGGTTAACTAGACCGACGCTCTACTGATTGAGCCACCCAGGCACAATCGAACCAAGCTTAAGTTTGAATTCGAACCCAAACTATTAGTGACACGTTTTTGAATGAGCATACAGCCCTACCAAAGACACATACCCCGCGAGACATGCTCAGCTGACAGGTAGTGCACGATGGCTGTAGAATGATACAAGATAATAGACGAAAGAGAGAAAGTTGTCACTACAGCACCACAGAACTTTGAATACTACATGTAATACAGATTTTGACAAGTATTGAGCTTGGTAGCTTACACTTACAGCCTAGGAACTGGACTGGATACTTCAATTTTTTCCGTGGGGTGGTGAATGCTCAAAATTATGATGATATTATTTCTTAGTATTACATCACTTCGCTGCACAGTATTCCATATTTTTTCTATTTCCAATATTTTGGAATTTTAGGAAAATCATTACCGGCCGACTGGAAGCGATCGCTGCTTTCCATGCAATTGTTTTGTTCCATATGGAGCTGAAAGTCATGCATGCGATCCCACAACAGGACAGTGTGCATGCAGAGGCAATATTAAAGGCCGACAGTGTACGAGATGTGACAGTCCAGCTGCTGAAATAAATAGCACCACAGGCTATTGTGAAGGTAAGCATGAACAAAGTTTTACGTAGTGGGTATTTTTATTGTAATCCATTTTGACCCTACTTTCGACGCAACATTGAAGAAAGCCGAAATAACGCAAAAATTAGCGTACCGATTAGTATTAGTTTGATTGTATTTTATTGTATTGTAGCTTCATATGTATTTATTAGTTTTATTTTTGAGATGTGGCCGGTGATAATTGCCCCAGACAGTTAGCTGACGGAATTTTGTGGCCGAAATCCCCTTTTGATAGTGTCGTCACATCAACATGTCCTGACGGAGCATTAGGTAAACTATTGCAAGATAAACCAAATTTCCAGAAAGAATGAAACTTCCAGCAGTATGATTAGGATACAATATATTAAACAGAAAAGAAGGTATTAAATTGGATTGCTGACTTTATATTAAGTTTGTTGTATCAATAGTCTTGTTTACTGTGGTAGCTAACGTGTGGCTTGAAAATAATACATATTTGTAATGTTTTTGTAATTTGTTTTCAAATTCGGATCATCGCCCACCATAGATGTGTTAGGGGGGGGGGGGGGGGGGGGGGGGACCCACCCCACCAAATTGACAAATTTTCGCGACCCCCCCCCCCAGATTTTTCAGAATTTAGCTAGGCCCCCCCGATTTTTGGCCAAAAAGTGGTCAAAAATGGCAAAAAAATCGAAAATTTAGGGGTTTTTTTGGGAAATTTGGCGGACCCCCCCCCACCCTCCGTCGGAACCCCCCCCCCCCAGATATTTTGCCCAGCCACACCTATGTCGCCCACCCACCCCGCCCGGCCGCCCCGCCCCCCCCACAGAATCTGGATCAGGATTTCGGCCCTGAGAAAATTAAGAAATAGCCAAAGAATGCAAAATTTTCTGTATTGCTTTATTCAAAATAAGACTTGTTTTTTAACGTTTTAAGCGTTTTTACACTTTTAAAACGATTTTGAAAAGTTTTCGTCCTTTAAAGTTTAGCAAAAATGTCATATAGGTGTGGTTGGTCAAAAATCTAGTGGAAGGGGAAAGGGTCCCCCGCCAGAATTGCCAAATGTTTCGATTTTTTCATCATTTTTGGCCAGTTTTTGGCCAAAAATTTAGAAAGGATAGCAAAATCCGAAAATATGGTCAATCCCTGGACCGGGGGCATAGGTCAATAGGGGTGGCTGGCGAAAAAAGTGAGCGTGGGGGTTCCGAAAAGGTCGATTTTGGGGCGAGGGGAGGGGGTGGCCGTGTCGAAAAATCCCTTTTTCGGTCAAAAAAACTGAAAAAAATTTGAGCTATTTTAGCGATGTGTATTGTGTAGCGCAATTAAGCGAATTTTAGCAGTTTTCGCTAATTTTTCGTAATCTTTTTTTTAAATTTCAATGTTTGGCTAAAAATTCTAAAAATTAAGGTTGGGGATTATAAAATTTTTAAGGAGGGGGTCGTTTGGGTGGGGGGGGCGCAACAGTTGGTCATTTTTGGGGGTCCCCCTCATCCCCTAACACACCTATGAATGGGTGTAACGGAGATTATTTGGGGTGGGGGGCTCCTTTATAGGTGTAGCGGGGATTTGGGGTAGGGGGGCTCCCCCTCCCACTCAACCCTTTCCCAAAAATGTTTTATAGTTTTATGCCAAAAATCGCATTTTCAGCCGTTTTTAATGCCAATGAACTCTCAACTATGAAGTAATTTAGACATTAGACATTGTTTCTGAACTCAAAAACTTGATTCCCAACATGTTTCCAAGCCCAAGATAAGGTCAATAATGAATCAGAAAGAAAAATATACATAATTTTATATATAGTATATATATATATATATATATATATATATATATATATATACATACATTAACATAGGGTCGGGTCCTGGGGGGGGCTTGTCCCCAAAAATTTTGAGGGGGCTTGTACCTTGAACAAAAATTTTCAGGGGGGCTTGTACCTCAAGAAAAAATTTGTAAAATTTTTCGAAAAATTAACGCTAATTTTATTAAAATTAGCAATTTTTTGTCAAAATTTGCAAAAAATCTTCAATTTTTGGAAAAAATTTCAAAATTTTGCCCAATTTTCCCGAAAAATTAAGCATTTTAGCTAAAACATTCCGGCGAAGCCGGAAATTTTTTGAAATTTTACTGTAAAAACTAATTTTTTCCGGCTGTTTTTGGTTACCCCTTGGCCATTTTTTCGTTACCCCTTGTCCCCGACGGCGATAGGGCTTGTACCTTGTCCGGGTTGGGGGGGGGCTTGGACCCCCCCCCCAGACCCCCCCCCGCGTTAACCTATGTATATATATATATAATTTTGTATTGTATTATATTGAATTTTAGTATATTATATATATAATTGTTTGTATTTGTATTGGCACTTGTCTGAGTACCGGCTCTCTATACACATGTATATAATTGTTTAGGTTCTTCCAAGCGACATTGCTCGAAAGCTTTTTTGTGGACTACGCCCAATCTTTCTAATTGCACATCGAGACAGTTCTTACGATTAAATGGCAAGGTAAACGTTTTGCAGGACGAGACCGAGACCAGAGTAGTTCCGGACCGAGGCTGGTCAAGTCTCGGCTTTTGGGTTTTTAGTTTCTCACGGTTTAAAGGCTTAAATTTGGTATTATACAAAGGGCTTCAATGCATAACGATACTGGTTTCAGCACTTTAGCCAGTTCGTTTTCATAACATTGATTTATAATTTTCGTCGAAATTTGATGTTTCCTAAAATTTCCAAAAAATTTCATCTCTTGGTCCAACACCGAGACTTTTGGATGGGCGAGAAACCGAGACCGAGACTGGCCAAGTCTCAGCTTTTTTGCGAGACCGAGACTCCCAACCCGGACTTTATGTGACTTTATTATGTGCTGTGCTATAATATTATATGTTCAGATTTTGCAATGATTCCTGGCAAACACACACACACACACACACACACACACACACACACACACACACACACACACACACACACACACACACACACACACACACACACACACACACACACACACACACACACACACACACACACACACACACACACACACACACACACACACACACACACACACACACACACACACACACACACACACACACACACACACACACACACACACACACACACACACACACACACACACACACACACACACACACACACACACACACACACACACACACACACACACACACACACACACACACACACACACACACACACACACACACACACACACACACACACACACACACACACACACACACACACACACACACACACACACACACACACACACACACACACACACACACACACACACACACACACACACACACACACACACACACACACACACACACACACACACACACACACACACACACACACACACACACACACACACACACACACAAACACACACACACACACACACACACACACACACACACACACACACACACACACACACACATATATATATATATATATATACTGTTCTGGGCTTATTCTAGGGAATTTATCTTGGGGGGGGGCGCTGTGGGAGGGGGCCCTTTCCTAAAAACATAGAACAGCTAAAAATTGCGCTAATTTTATAGTGATCGCCGAATATAAACGGATTTAGAGCTAGGCAAAAATCGAGTAAAAATCTCCGGCGAACAGGGTATTCTTGGGGATTGTTTCCGGGGGGGGGGCTTCCCGGGCCCAGGGGAGGAAGATTTTTTCAAAAATTAGATAAAAATTGCTGTTTTTGGCGCATTTTACGCGTAGAAACTCAAACAGTTCTCGAAAATGCCAGGATTTAAGCTACAAATAGCTATTTTTACGTAAAGATCTCCGGTGAGGCCGGAAAAATTTCGAAAATTTGCCCATTTTTGGCAAAAATGTAGACCTCAGTAGGGGGGGAACCCAAAATCCCGGGGTTTAGCCTTCCCTCCCCCCTTCAAAAAATTTATACCCTGGCGAAGCCGTCAAATTTTTGAAAATTGGCCTTCTGAGCAATTTTTCTGTGCAAAAGTTGGTATATATAGACACACCAAAAGGGGCACCCACTTTTGGGGAGGGAAGGGTGTTTATGGGGACCCCATTAGAATAAGCCCAGCTGTTGTTGTTTTCATCAAAGTTGTTGCGAAAATTATCGAATTGCTGCAATCAAATCTATTTTTGAGTTTCAAAATTCCAAATTTTGACAAAATGTCAAAAATTTGTTACAATTGCATCTACAATGTTTGCAAAATGTGTTCCTGGTCTGGACCGGGGCCTGTTCCTGGTCTGGAGCGGAGCCTGTCCGTGGTCGGCTGGGTTTTCATTAGTGGGGGGGGGGGGTAGGGCGCCCCCCCCCACTCGACCCCTCCCCCCACCACTCGTTCCCCCCTCCCTTTTTTGGGCTTCCCCCCCACTCACTATAGGGTGCCCAGAAAATGCCAAATTTTAAGGATTTTTGGTCAAAATATTCAAAAACTTCAAACAATTTCCGGTTTCGCCGGAATTTTTTGGTCAGAAATGGTCTATTTGGTACTCAAACTTGATTTTTGAGCACTTTTAAGCATAGTTATAGCGGTATATGTAGAAAACAGGCTATTTTTACTGAATTTTTGGCATTTTTAGGTCACTTTGGATTCCCCCCACTTTTGGTCTTCCTCCCACTAGTAGGGGGGGGGGCTCCCCCCACTTTTTTCGCCTAGAGAAAACCAAGGGCGGGGTCGGGGCAAGGGGTGCATCCTTATCTTACGCGCTATATATTCCTACTTATTTTCGTACATATGTAATTATTTATATATGCATACCTGCGCGCAAATTGTAATTGTTACACCGTATATACAAATATCTATGTTTAAGTTACAAAAATTGGATCAAGGATTGTCCTTGGATGCGGCTGAAGCTGTGGAATTGGCCAGAAATTTGGCAGAAACCTCCGTTGTTTCTTTACCGGGCTCTCTGTATGGAAGGGACGTATACGTTGCCTACAGGCTTCTTATGTTTCTTCTACGACATGAGCAACAAATCAAAGGATTGGATATGTCACATACACGTGATCCTGAATTTTTGCAGGTAAGTACATACATAATTTGTTGTTGTTTTCTCCTTCTTCTTTTCTGATGTAGCGATACGGCAGACCCCATAATAGACCCGGCCAGTCAAATGCGGCTGGCTATCTTCAGGATGTCCAGAACTTTCTTCGGAGTTGTACATTTCTGCAGTATGCATCACAATATGATGGATCAGGTGCAATTTGTTAGCCAGGAAACTGGCCCCCGCGAAGATAGACCCGCTGAACCAGGTTGCCAGAGTATTTCCTAAAGCTGTCGACATCACGATGGACGAATTTTTTCTTTTTATAGCTGAGTGAGGGGACCCCTGATATAGGTGCCCTACTAAAGTAAACCCAGAGTATGCATTCGTATGCCTTAGGATTGTAACCTTAATAAACTAGCCTTTTACGAACTGAATGACCTTTTTATCGGAAACTCAAAGTGTATTTGCACTTTCATTATTCATATAAAGTTCGAATTAAGGGAGGGGGTCGCCAATTTTCTCCCATCTCCGATTTTTCTTATTTTCACACACGTATTTTGTACTTCACATGGGTCCGCAAAACAAGACAGTTGCTATTGTTGCAACACTTTCCCTACCATTCACAATAGTCCTCCAAAGGTGACCCCGACATGTGGCATTTGATGTATTGGCTAGGCCGTAGTTCTTTGTCACCCTATGTGTACACGACTTCGAAACCCTCAGAGAGGTATAGTGACGTAAACACTAAATTGTAGGGATTTGAACTGCAATGTCTCTTAACTGGATTGACCCTGGACTCTAAAAATCTGTCTTGGTTTTGGACACATATGGGGTATATTATACCCGAAAATAAGGGAAATCGTCACTATAAAATTTGGTACCCGGCGACCCCCTTAAATAGGGTCTATCGTAAGGACTTTTCCGTTACAATACTAGAAATGTATCACTTCGGCCATTTGGAACTCAATGGTTTTTAAGTTAGTAAAATGACATAGTGTTAATTAATCTTAGCACATCTTCTGGCTTATTTTTAGGCCAACATTTATGGGGGGGTTCGAAGTTGCCCCCCATGGCTCACCAAAAATAGGTGTGGCATATTTTTGAAAAACATTT